>CAXAQZ010000788.1:0-291386 GCA_963971145.1 Sussaba pulchella
GCTGCCATTTTCGAATTTTTGGAAAATTTATTTTTTCGGATGTCCTCCTTTAAACCCTAATTGAACTTCTATCCGATTGGACTTTTTTTTCGTGGAAATCTGAAGTATAAATAAAAATGCGACACTCGGTATGTCTGTACCGGAAAAGAACAACATATTTATGGAAAAATAAAATTATTGACGGGAGTTGCAATTGGATCACAAAGGTCCGCACGTCATTTTAAGCAGTTTTTCAAGTTTTTTCAAATAAAACTAACCAGATCAATGTACCTATAAAATTAGCGGAGCTACGTTTTCTTGATTGGGAACTTGACGCCTTTCCCATGTTAATCAAATGGGAAAACTAGAAAAATCTTGCGGTACCCCTAAAAATATTCCGATCGGGCTGATCTTTGGACACAATTCTCTTTATGGAAGATACTTCGGCGTGGGTGTATTTTGGTTGAAGAAAAAAAAAAAGTTTCTTTTCAAGCCGCCCTAATATCCATCTATAGGATACAGCCTGCTAGAAAATGAAATCGGATACAGATACGCAATTGTGAGGAGCTCCGTTGTGATTTAAAACTCGATAAAACGAATAAAATAATCTAAAAAATGTTTAAAAACTCCCGGCTGAAAAAACACTCCAGCGCAAAAAAAAAAATATAACGCAAAAGTACTTGTCTTAGAAAAAGGATGAAAGAAATCAATAAGTTTAAAAGGATGAAATAATGTTAAATATAATAGTAGTTTACCAGTAGTTTGGATTATGACTGTTCAATATTATGAATTCGATATTTTGATTCGTGGTAATTTTAATTACACTATTATCCTCAATTCAGCCGGAAAACGATTAATTTTTCTGAACGATCATATGCGTCTCCCGGCAGAATTGGAGATAATAGTGTAATAAAAATTACCACTAATCTAAATATCGAATTCATAATATTGAACAGTCATAATTCGAACTACTGGTAAACTACTATTCTATTCATTATTATTTCATCCTTTTAAAAATTTTTTTTTTTTCATTCCCTTTTTAAGACAAGTACTTTTGCGTTATTTTTTGTTTTTTGCGCTCGAGTTTTTTTCAGCCGGGAGTTAAAAAAAATTTTTTAATAATTTCATTTCTTACTTTTTACAGACAAATCATGCATAATTCACTCGATCATTTTTATAAGTGGGCTTTATTAGTTGCACATTTTTTTTGAGCCATATCGAGCATCTAAACACAGTGATATCAATTACAACATTTGTTACTTGTCACAATACTTCGACCGATGAACTCAACGGATTTTCAATTCTGACGTCTCATTTCCTTCGTAACGAAATTCATTTTGGTGTCAATTTAAGGTTTTTTAAATGCTGTGCAAACATTGCGGAAACCTGTAACGTGAAAAAAAAGTTTGCTGTGATTTTTTGAAAAAACAGTTAAATAATAGGTCACAATTACTTATCTTACCTCGCATCAGAGCTGCCAGATTAAGCGGATTTGTCCGCCCGTGTCCGTTTTCTGATGCCCCCGCCACAGACCAAATCCGCCGCTACCGACGCGACCTCACGCGGCTTGCAGCAGCTACACTGTATCATCATACATCATGGCGCAGCCAATAGCGTTATTCCGATTACGCGCCACCGAATTGCCATGACCCGCTTAATTCGTCTTTTTCTTTTGAGACTTTTCGACGGATCATCGGTTCGAATGGAAGAAACAAATGAGAATGATAATAATGATTTTTTTTTGGGATTTGGTGCTTTGGCGACATACGACCTTGTATATTTTTTCCCCTTTATTTTAACGTTTCACCCCCTCGATTTAGGGCCTCTTCAGAACCTCTTTTTCTGTTATTATAATTTTTACACATTGATTATATATGAAGAGTTCCATAAACTATAGGCATCGGTCTGGGCCACCCCGCCTCGGAATCTTTCAAAATTTTTTTGGGATGTAGTTTTCGATGACCTATATGTGCCCGAATTTGTTCAGATTTTTTCCTCCATTATTTCGGCTGTAGTAATTGAGGGCATTTCGTAATATTTCCGTTTTTTTTTTGTCAATTTAATTTCATAATATTGTATCGCAAAATTAAAATTACACCTAAAATGCATTTCGATGTGAAATTGTCTCAACTTTCTGAAAAAAAGATTGATTCTCAGTTTAGACTAACACAAAGCTGTCAAGTTCGAGCTTTAATAATAAAAAGCTATTTTTCGGTCATTGCTCATGTCTGAAATTTTCTTTTAATATTTTTTTCGGAAAGCTGAGAAAATTTCGTACAAAATACGTCACATTCACGTCGGGATCTCTGTAAAAACTGCTAGAATAGATGAAAGTTCAAAAACTTAATGATAAACCAAATTTTATTTTTTCCACTCAAAATGTATACATTTTTTTCCAATCCTCATGAGCTATCGATCATTTGAGATTTTTGTCTTTTACATAGAAATGCAATGTCTTGACTCCTCCCAATATCCTGCAGAGAAAGAAAGTTATACGATTATTTATACTGTAACGTGGTGCTTTTCGAGGCACCCCGTTACTGCGCTTTAGCGCTCTCAAACCCACGCCGTGAGCTGTCCACCGCCGACCCTCCCTTCGGCAGCCTTAGAAATATTAAAGAAATTTATTCAGAACCGATTATTAGTTAAAATAGTTGTTATATTTTGGCGTTAATTTTTGTATTTCACGCACACCTGATCTGAGTCATCGCATACATCGGAGATTCGAGAGGTTTCGTTCCACAGCCGCTGTCATACGTCGTTCCTTTCTCCCGTCAAGGAATGACATAGCCCCCCGGAAGTGAGGCGACCGGGATCGGTGTGCAGAATGCCTTACCGTCTGATGGAGGGAATGCCTTACCGTCTGATGGAGGGAATGCCATCAGCGGTCGGATCCAAGGACGGAGCATTCCCCCGCCCTGAAGATCCGAACCTTGAGCCAGGAGCTGCGGTGGGCCAAAATTGAGGGTCCACGCATCTGCCTCGTGCCGCCCGGGTATCGGGGCTTGCCGTAAGGCCCGTTACCCGGTTCAGATGGGAGGATTAAACATCTCGGAGCTGCCCCTGATACCCTCCGCTCCACCGACCCCGGGTGGAGTCTCGAGGACAGGATGCTGTCGACTCTCCGCTGCTGTATCGCGGGGACGCAGCATGGGCCGGGTGTCTAACACCGCAGGCGGAGGCGAGATCTAATTGCTGTCTACAAGCACCTGAGGGGCATTTACCACGCTGTCGCCCAACTGCGGGATCCATAGTCGTCCGTCGATAAGGACGAGATCGGGATCCCGAGTAAACCAGTGTTGTCGATATTTTACCTTATGAAGCGGTGGCGGATTTGTGAAGCGAGCCAACGTTCAGCGTTGCCGAGAGAGCGAGCACGTCTCGGCCGAGCCAGCGACTTGGGGTGGGGATCACTCAGACGAGGCCCCGCACGGCGAGCCTCGAGTCGCTCTCTTCTCGTCCAGCTTTCGTCGGTGGTGGACCACCACAGCGAACTACCACATCATACCTCCCGAAAAGGAAGCGGACATCAGCGAGACCAGGTCCGGTGTGTCGTGAGTAAAGTAGCCCGTGCTTACGCCAAGCAAATCGATTCAGAGTTGAAGTTAGCTATCATTCGTGCCAAGTTATCAAAAGTCTCGGAGTAAATACTCCGTCGGCTATCATTCAGCTTACGTAAATTCAGTTATCATACGCCTTTTTGCGTGCTGTCGAAGGTGAGTGTGCGGACGAGAAGGGCCCACTCCAGAGCGAAAGTTAGGTTAGCTGTTGCGTGTGCGATGAGTAGAGAGAATGGTTAGATCGATTAATAGTGAGTTAGATAGGGCTGTAATGAAGACTTGATGAGAAAAATAGTCAGTTATTGAAGCAGCGTGTGGTATTAAATTTATACTGTGATTTTTGTTGGTTAGAGTGAATGAACGGAGTGTGAATAGGCTAGGGTATTAAAGAGTGTTGTAATTTTGTCGATCAGTTATTCTGTCAAGAAAATCGAGTCAGTAAATTGTTGGCTCTATGTTTCGTGTATGTCATATTGTCTTCTCGAGATATTGTAAAGATTTGTCATACTGTCGGCATTAATTGCGAATTATACCACGAACGACCGAGGTTTCACGAACATTTGCTGTCTGGTCTTTGGCCGGGCGAAGCCCGTGCCCGTTAAAATTTATTGTGATTTGGTCGCTCGAAAACTCCTGATACACGTGGTTGGACGATTATCCGACCGCGAAATAAATTAATTTCTATCATTTTGCTGCTGTCGTTATCATTGGACCGTATTGGCCTACGCCGCTCTACCCGTGTAGGGCTGAGCTACCGTTGAGTTCCGCATCGCTCCGCGCTGTCGCAAAACTTTAGTCGGCCCCGGTTCACCCCGGGGAATAATTTCAGGGCCGTCTTGGAGCGGCTGGCGCCCAACCGCGCAGCGCAGGAGCGGTGAAGGTACCCGGGTAAAAACCGGTGTTACAATACAATGAAATTAAAAATAGGCCGTAACATTTCTTGAAAATATTCCTTTAATTGCAAAATAGTTTTTGAAGACGAATGAAAACTATTTTGCAATTAAAGGAATATTTTCAAGAAATGTTAAGGCCTATTTTCAGTTTCATTTCATAAATAATCGTATAACTTTCTTTCTCTGCAGGATATTGGGAGTAGTCAAGACATTGCATTTCTATGTAAAAGACAAAATCCTCGAATGATCGATAGCTCATGAGGATTGAAGAAGAATTTATACATTTTGAATGGAGAAAATAAAATTTCGTTTATCATTGAATTTTTGAACTTTCATCGATTCTAGCAGTTTGTACAGAGATCCCAACGTGAATTTGACGTTTGATTAGTAAATTTTTCTCAGCTTTCCGAAAAAAATATTGAAAAAAAATTTCGGCCATGCGCAATGGCCGAAAGAAAGCTTTTTATTATTAAAGCTCGATTTTGAGAGCTTTGTGTTAGTCCAAGATAAGAATCAATATTTTTTTCAGAAAGTTGAAAAAATTTCACATAGAGATGCATTTTAAGTGTAATTATAATTTTGCGATACAATACTATGAAATTAAATTGAAAAAAAAACCCGAAATGTCACGAAATGTCCTTAATTACTACAGCCGAAATAATGAAGGAAAATCTGAAAAAATTCAGGCACATACAGGTCATCAAGGTCTACATCCCAAAAAAATTTTAAAAGAATCTGAGGGGCGGGGGCAGGCCATGGACACTAAAGGTTACGGCGTGAAGTAGGATAGTCGCCACTAACGCCATCTGGCGAGTCCCCGGATCCCTAATTGACGGCCGTTGCCCCACCTTGCCGTAAATTAAAAAGAATGGAACACAGTGAAGAAATTTATAGAAAATCATACAGATATTTCTAAGTAGTTGTTTTACTGACTACTTATATATTTCTGTATGTTTTTCTATTAATTTTTTTAACAAAGACTATTTTATGAAGAAATGTGACACATTGAAAGTATGATTAATATCCATATTTATTGTCAAGTACAAATAATAATCGATACAAATTCGTCGTCGAAGTCTCCAGCTTGAAATTTGCAAGAATTTGCAATTACTTTAAGAGAAACGAAGGTTCCATCCTTCAGTTCCTTCAATGTTCCGCATAGATAATCATTCGGTCGAAAATGTACGTTACAAATCACGTAATGATTACTCCGCACTCTCTCGTACATTAAATCTTGCAATCCGTGGTTACCAGTGGCCACGATCCACTTCAGACCAACGATTGACGTTTTGGAAATCGATGAGACTTCACTTGACGAAAGTGACAATTCACGACACAACACCGATGTTGATCACGAGGTCTATTCATTTTCAACAAAAAATATGTTCCCACTCAAAAACGAAGTATTAACGACAGCAGCAATGATGACAGATGAATCAAGTTAAATACATCGAATGACAGACGCCAAGCCACGTGATAAAAAGATGCCGGACGTTCGTTCACATTCGTGGTTCTTCGTTGGTGGTCGGGATGCAGCGGGGTGAAGTAAGGGGAGGGTGGAAGTGAGCGCCATCTAGCGAGTCCCCGGAGCAGGATCAGACTATCTTACTTCACGTTCGCGTATACTAGTGGCCATACCCTGGGCGGGGGTGGCCCGGACCGATGCCTATAGTTTATGGAACTCTTCATGAACAATACAAAAAAAATGCCACAACAAGAAATAATGTATATGTAAAACAAATACAAGGTCGTACGTCGCTAAAGCACCAAATCCCAAAAAATTAATAATAGCGACCAAAGCAAGCGAACATAACTGCCAACAATGATAGTCAGCTGCAAAGATACATTGTCTCTTTCGTCCATACGGCGTTCCTTCCTTCGTCATGCGTTCGTGTGTCTATATATGTAGCAAACATACGTCATGTGTATGTAATTTCACAGGGTAAAGCATGCGATGCGAACGGCGCGCAGTGCCTTGTTGTTATTCGTTAAGTTCGGTTCGCGCGGGAACACGTAAAACGCGAAGCTTTGATCGTTGTCAACCGGGTTGAATCCGGTATTATTGATTAATTAGTGACTCGCGGTGAAAGGGACGATGGATCCGACCGATCGGGGTGCTTCACATCATCGAGACCATGTTCGAGGAGCCCGGCCGCCAAAACGTCAAAAGATTAGAATGTTAAACGATTCTTGGTTGCGGCTGCCTGAGTTTTCCGGCTGGCTGCAGACAGTCGCAGGTAATCCCAATAAAGGGTTTTGTTCATTTTGTCAGAAAGAATTAATCGTAACATGCAAGACGGATTGTCGAAAACATGCAGCGAGATCTTCGCACAAAAAGCCGCGATATCTGCCCATCTCGAGTCTGCTACTGATGCCAATAACAGTCATAAAAACGATGTAAAATCAGCAGAAATTATATTGTCAGCATTTTTCGCAGAGCACAATGTGGCTATTCAGACGGTCGATCATTTAGTGCCACTGCTCAAGAAAATATTTAAAGACTCTTCGATTTTGCAAGACGTTACGCTCGGCCGGACCAAGTGTACGAATCCAATCACTAATTGCATCGGAAAATATGAATTAGAGGAGCTAATCGAAATTCTTAAAGTCTAAAAGTTCTCGGTGCTCGTCGATGAGAGCACCGACATAACTGATAATAAATCATTGTGCGTTGTGGTCCAATTTGTATGTCCTGATACCAAAATGGTAACAACAGCCCTTCTCGAATTAGTATTGTTAGACGCTAGAGATTGCTCGGCTGAATCTGTTTACGCAACTTTCAAATCTTGCCTCGAGTCGAAAGGGGTCCCCATAACAAATATTGTCGGCATGGCTTCCGACAATGCATCGGTTATGACGGGGATACATAATTCATTTATGACTCGCTTAGAGTCGGACGCGCCTGGTCTCGTTTTATTAAATTGCATTTGCGATTCAGCCGCATTGATAGCCAGCAAGGCTTGCGCTATTTTGCCTCGCTACTGCGAGGATTTAATTAGACTTATCGCATCATACGTGTCCGGCAGTTCGAAACGCAATGCAACACTTCGAGAGTTTCAAGAACTTTTGGATTTGGAAACGCACAAGATTCTCAAGTTATCGGACACAAGATGGCTTTCGAGGGAAAGATGCGTTGTCCGATTACTCGAGAACTGGGATGCGTTAAAAATGTATTTTGCACTTGCCGTTACAGAAGACCGGTTAAAATCAGCAGAAAAAATTCTAGATTGCATTTGCAACGAGAAGATTAAACTTTACTTTTTGTTCCTGAAATATTCGCTAAAGTTTTTCAATCAGTTCAATATCCTTTTCCAATCAAGAAAAAATTTGATACATAAACTGGCAGAAAGCAGTAGGCTCCTCATCGGACAGATTGAAGAACATTTTTTGCACCGCGAGGTTCTGCCCGATCTTGCGCTGGGCAACTCGAGCATCGTTGATCGGCGGAACTTCGTCCCTCTCGACCAAGTTGATCTTGGTCCGGACTGCACAATAGCTTTGTCCAGAGTATCGGAGTCCGGTCCCAGTGAACACGTGACCTCCATATGACGTCATAGATAGGTCACACAGAGGTCATAGAATTTTTACATAGATATGACATAAAAATGACTTTATGAATGACTTTGATGTGATGTCATATAGTATGATATCATTATGACATAGTACTGAACTAAAATTTGACTTTTATATGACGTCATAATTGTGACTCAAATATTACGTAAATATTATATCCTATCCCTATCATACTGTGACGTCACATCAAAGTCATTAATTTATATACTATTTACGTAAGAAATAAATCATAAATTTACATAAATTACAAGTCATATTCTGATGTCAAAGTGGTATCATAATACCGTCATTTGCTTACGTAAGAAACAGCTCATATTTTTACGTAAAATTGATGTACGGTGAACGTCATACTCAAGCATCAGCTTCGGGTCATTCTCTTATATACAACTGACATAATATTAATGTCACGACTGTATGAAAATACACAATGCCCTTATTTATGTATTAGTTGTATTATGTATTGATTTAATAATCGATTAGTAAAATTTCGGGTATGACGTTCTTAATTTTTACTTTTATATTTTGTGTCTAAATTTCACTTATACCGCGAATTCTCCTTGAATGCGAACATTAAATATATTTTTAACATTAAACAGATCAGGGTTATTATAAATCAAATGTATATACCAATTGCAAAATTAATTATTGTACTGTAATAAAGGTACAGTAACAAAACAAACACTATTCACAATTGGTTATCAATTCTGGATAAATACGCTTTTTTACTAAATAAATATTTAATTCTTTAGAGTCACAGGGTTTTACAAATAGCGAATCAAATTCAAATTATTTAAATTTTTTTTTCATTTCGTAATAAACAGAAAGTTTAATTTTTTAATTCATAATTTTCCAACTACGAATTGTAAGTAATTTTTCTAATGATTTGAATTATTTCTTATGTCAGTTAAATATCACATTATTGTAACCATTTAATAATTTTTCTCATCACCATGACATCAGAGTTATGTCATCAAAACTTCAGGTATTTTATAATCATGCCATCAAGACGTCACAGTTATGTAAGCGTTTGGACCGAACTTTACATCAATATATTACCTCAAATTTATGTCGTATGTGACGTCAACTAAATGACAAGTAAGTCAGCTGGACGTCATATTTTTGTAAGCATCCGGTAGCATCATTACTTTCCTATGACATCAGAGTTATGTCATTCTGACGCCAGTTAAGTCATAATGATGTCAATCAGAGGTCATATTTACGTCATCTATCTTACGTAAAAATCTTACGTCAGGAAGTGGGAAATTGTGAGTCATATGTGACTCATATATGACTCACATCTTACGTAAATCATGACCTGGCATGACGTTATTCTGATATCAGTTTTACATAATTGTGTTCACTGGGATGCGATTGAAATACGTGAAACTTGGTTGCGGTTTTACGTTACGGCTACTAACGAAATGGTGCGTCGGCTTCCCCTAAAGTCTTCCTTTTTGGATAATTTGCGATTTTTGGCCCCGACTGTTGCGCTTGATCCAAAAAATCAAGATAATCTTATCGATTTATGCATCGTCGCTCAGCGTTTCGGGACGTTTAACCTTGTAAAATTAGCGCGCGAATGGATTCAGATGGTCGCTGCTTTCGATGAGAACCACAAGCAGATGCTTCTAACTCTTGAAGTAGATTTATTTTGGAAAGAAGTTTTTCAACAGAAGTGTGTAACGGACGAAAAAATGTTCCCCATTTTAGAAGAAGTAGTATCAATCGTTTTATCTCTTCCCCATTCTAATGCAGAGGCTGAGCGTATATTTTCTATCGTCACAGATGTAAAATCAAAAAAACAAAATAGTATAGGCCACAAGTGCCTCAACGCCATATGTCAAGTCCGATTAGCATTCAAAAATGAAAATATTAATTGCAGCACATTTAACGTCACTGCTCGCCACTTGGAGCTGCACTGTAGTGAAAATTTGTACCCCGCAAGCCAGTCGGACCCGCCGTAAAAAAGTTTGGACGGTGCAATATTTCGTATTCAACCCGAAAAAACGATCAAAGCTTTTAAATAAAAAAGGTTAAAATAACAATTAAAATAAATTTCACTGAATTTAAAAAGCGCGATTCAATTATGGTTAAAAAATCATTAAAATAATCCACGTTATATGCGCGATAATAAAAATCATTAATAAATCGATATCGGTGCGTTAAAAAGAAGCAATATAAAAAGATAAAAGGACACAATAAATCGTTACGTTAAAACGGAATTAAAAAAAAACCGGAAGTGTTCATAGATTGTTAAAGTTGTGTTTAATTAATTTTAAGCAAAAATATTTATTTATTTATTAACCTAAGATTAAGAAATGAATTATTTATTTATTTTCGATGATAAAAAATATCGTCTTAAGAACTCTGTGATATTCCTTTATTCGAAACTTAATTGTGATATTTTATTTTATTATTTTCCCCGTTTTGGTGACTGAAAAGTGTCGTCGCCAAAAACGACAATGATTTTTTTTGTTTCTTTTTTCTTTGTTCATTTTTTTTTCAATACTATCAAATAATAGTATTTTTGAATATTATATTTTATTATTTGACTGGTTTTTAGCGATTGAAAAATATCCTTGTCAAAAACGTCAACGATTCTTTTCTCATTTCGTTTCATTTGAAAAAAATTGAGTTTCGTCAATCACAGTATTTTTCATTTGACATTTTCATATTCTATGATTTTTGTTCATTACATTTCGTTTTTTGTTTCATTTTTCTGTCACCATAGTATTTTTTAGTTTATTTTTTTATTCGTATTCAGCGATTGGAAGTTTCGTCGCTATCGAGATTCTTTTTGTTTTATTTCGTTTTATTTTATTTCGCTCTACGTTATCATTAATTTTTGGACGGTGGGAGTGGAGTCTTTACTGTGTCCATATCCGGTTTGCTATATGAACACAGTAACGGTTTCCCGGGTGGGTCTCCCTGCAGCGACCTCCAGGTGGTGGGACCTGGGAAATAAACGATGCATTACGATTTTCTATTACCAAAATAAGTATAATTTCCGTAAAGAAATGTAAGACATCGCTTATTTGCAGACGGCTGCAATCATATTTTATTCCATTACTTGTATATTCAGCGTCGATTGTGACTGTTTTTTTTCTCATTTTCGTTATTATCTATTGATATTTTTTTCCCATCATTTATCCATCAATATATTTTTATAGTTGAAAATTTAATTATTAACACTAGGTTCACGGAATCCGCGTATTTGCGGATTTTACTTAAGCAAATAAACGGCAACAAAATTGTTCGGAAACGATAGTAATGAGAATAAAAATTTTCTTCGTGAAATCTGATCGACGGGTCCGCTAAGCTATATACACAATTCGAATTTAGCGCCGCGAGGGAGGCGAAGCATCAGAGTGACGCCGTCGGCAACCATACTATTGCACGCGCGCGCGCGAGCTGCCTCTCCTCACGCACCAATCATCAAAACCGTGTGGTGGGGGCCTTTCAAAATCTTCACTTCCCCTCAATCGGGCAGCACTGCCTCGCATCTTAAATTTTCATATCCACACTGGAATTTAATCCGTTACGGAGGATATGAAATGTCGGATTCCAAGCTCCATTGACTTCTTTGGTCCGAAAACTGTGACAATCAAAACATTTTGGTAACAAAGATTACGCATATGTAACTCACTGGTTTAATCTTTGCTATGGGTGCAAAATAAAAAAAAAAGAGAGTATGGCAGCGACATAGTAAATTGTTAGAAAATGAGAACTGAGCCCTAGTTGGGTCGCATGCCAACAGAGCGCGCAACTGTCGATGGCGCGTTTGCTGGCCACGAGTTGGTCTATCTATATATCGACTCTTTCCGTGAGCGTTCACACCTGTACCTTCTCTCCGACTCTCCGAGGCAGTGACCTACGTAAAGTTGGCCGAGCATTTTCGGATTTTTTATTTTTTTTCTTCGCATATCGATTGAAGTTTATTTGTGGTTCAATGATGGGATTATTCAAAAATTTTTGGGATCATAGTTTTTACGCAACAAAAATAATTTGCAGCTTGAGGTTAGCCCGAAAAACAAAACCTTATCGATTCGTGGGACAGTGGGTCAGAGCGTGCTGAAAAAACAGCCGGTGTATAGCAGTGTTATAATAACTAATCTTATAATTGGCTTATTTATAATTATACCGCACGGGCTATGACAAGATCGTAATTGTCCAGTGCACGAGCATCATGGGCCGTGATCGGTCGACCAACGGGATTAGGGTTATGTATTCTTCTTATTTCTACTCGGCCCATATATTTGTGTTCAGAAGCAAAGCTGGTAAAGTGATGCGAAAGTGAAAGACCTATTCCAACAGCGCCGGACTACAGTTTCCTGTCAGAGGAATCCATTGTCTTCCTTGCGGAGAAAGCTCAGCTAAATCAGGCTGTGTTTCCAGGAAGACGGAGGTGAAAACTTAATTTTTATTTTATCTGATGAGCCGATGGTCCTTTTCAGGGCCAAAAAATATTTAAACGTAGATAAATCTCTATTGCATAGGGAATGAGGATAAGGGTTATGTATTCTTCTAATTTTCACTCGGCCCATATATTTGTGTTCAAAAGCAAAGCTGATAAAGTGATGGGAAAGTGAAAGACCCATTGCAACTGCGCCGGACTACAGTTTTCTGTCGGAGGAATCCATCGTCTTCCTTGCAGAGGAAGCTCAGCTCAATGCATCGATGCCGGACGTCGAGCCTACCTGGCTGAGGTAATGAAGTCTGCCTATCAAAGCTCAAGAATTCGCCAAAACCGTTCCTCGAGGCAGGAAAACAGGTTGTGTTTCCAGGAAGACGGAGGATAAAACTTAATTTTTATTTTATTTGACGAGCCGATGGCAATGAAATGATAGCGATGAAAAATATTTATACGAAGGTAAATCTCTATTGCATAGTAAATGAGAGCTTCTGCAGAAAAAACAATACACCATATGATCTTTCAGATAAATTCAACATTTCCCGGCTAAATAGAAAATAATAGTCATATGACATAATTTGTTTCATCCTTTTTCATTCAATCAATTTGTTTCATCCGTTGTGAATTTATTCATTTTCTTTGCAGTCGCGTGTTTTAAAAAATCTTTTAATTCATTTTTTTCATTTATTTTCATTTTTTTTGTCATTTGAATTGCAGATGTCCGGTGTGCGAGTCGATGCAATACTTCCGGGTCTGATTGACACTGAGATTATAAAAACCATACCGGACAACGCTGAAAAAATGTTCGTCGACAAAATTCCTCTCGTCCGGTCGGGAGACCAGTGGAAGTCGCCGAACTGATACTTTTTTTGTCGTCGGACAAGAGTTCTTACGTCAGGGGAGCTTCTATAGAAATAACCGGACGATTGCATTGAACCGTTCATATTTTTGAATTATTCTTCTTGCTTACAAATGAATTAATAATAAAAATGTATGGACATCGTCTCTAAAACAATCGACGAATCTATCCTTTCCTTTAGTTTTCTGGACTGCTTATGGACCTTGTAGTGCATTTTACGTTTCTCACCGACAATCTCCTTGTACTTCCTCTTATTGTATTTGGAAAATTCTGCGTCCGCCAAGAGTTCGTCGACGATGGTTCGCTTTCTTTCCTTCTTGGTCAGACGTCCGTTGTAATAGTCGACGGAAGAATCAACAACTTTGAAGATTTGGCAATATTTTGGCGTTGCTTTAGTCGTTTTTTTTGTAGAAATGTTTGGGAACAAGGAAGGATCTTATTTGAGTTATTTCGAGATTGTATTTTATTTCCTCTTTGAACGATCTTTACGTCTGAGAGCTCGCAGCCTCTGGGCGCTGATCAAAAATAAACTTTTTAATCGACACAGCAGACCAAGCTGATCTTTTTTTCGAAAGATCGCTTATCTGAAAGCTATGACGATGATATCGTGCTGGAATATATGTGTAATGACATTTCATTACTCATTCACTTGATTTTCGTTAATTTCCTCGACGAAACACGAAAATGAGGTCAGAATAGCTTCGTGCATACGCATAATTGACACAACCGTTATTGCAGGCATCGAACCGGCCAAATTGTCGAAGCAAAAGTTTAAGGATGACGAAGAGAAAACAAATACAGTCAAGCCTTGTGACGAGTTCGAGCACGGACATAGATCTCGATGCATTTGAGCGAGAAATGGGATGGAGTCGCAAGCGTTGACCGCAGCTCAAGTAAATTCTCAACGTTACAAAGATGACCAAAGCCATCGATCCTGCGGAAAAGCTTCTCGAAAAATCTGCCATTAAACCAGGTTTTGAACAATTGGAAACCATGCCGACATCAGCGCCAAGAGGATGCGAGCTCTCAGACGTAAAAAGCGTTCAAAGGTAATAAAACACGATCTCGAAATAATTCAAATGAGATCCCTCCTTGTTCCCAAACATTGCTGAAAAAAAAAAAACAATCAACGCCAAAATGTTTCCAAATCGTCAAAGTTGTTGATTCTCCCGTCGACTATTACAACGGACGTCTGACCAAGAAGGAAAGAAAGCGAACCATCGTCGACGAACTCGTGGCGGACGCAGAATTTTCCAAATACAATAAGAGCAAGTACAAAGAGATTGGCGATGAGAAACGTAAAATGCACTACAAGGTGCACAAGCAGTCCAGAAAACTTAAGGAAAGAATAGATTCGTCGATTGTTTTAGAGACGATGTCCATATGTGTGATGATAAATTTTTTTTATCAATTCATTTGTTCACAAGAAGAATAATTCAAAAATGTGGACGGTTCAATGTAATCCTCTGGTTATTTCTATGGAAGCTCCGCGGAGGTAAGAACTCTTGTCCGATGACAAAAAAAGTATCAGTTCGGCGACTTCCTCCGGTCTTCCCAGCCTGGCGAGAGGAATTTCGTCGACAAACATTTTTTTAACGTTGTCCGGTACGGTTTTTATATTCTCAGCGTCAATCAGACCTGGAAGTATTGCATTGACTCGCACACGAAATCTTTGCAATTCAAACGACGAAAAAAAATGTAAATAAATGAAAAACAATAAATTAAAAATTTTTTTAAAACTCCCGACTGCAAAAAAAACTCTAACGGAAAAAAAATTAATAGAAAGAATGAAAAGAAATGAATAAATTCAAAAAGCATAACACAAATTGATTAATTCGAAAAGGATGAAATAAATAAATTAATTCAAAAAGGATAAAACTAATTTATAAATTTAAAAAGGATGAAATTATTGAATATAAATTTTTAAAATCGTAATCATGTGACTATTGTCTTCTACGTAGCCGGGAGACGTTGAATTTATTTGGTAGATTACATACGTCTCCCGGCTGAATTGAAGATAATAATCATACGATTACGATTGAAAATATATCATTTAATCCTTTTTAAATTGATAAATTTGTTTTATCCTTTTTGAATTAATCAATTTGTTTCATCCTTTTTGATTTGATTTATTTCTTTTCATTCTTGTTATAAGTTTTTTTTCCGTTAGAGTTTTTAATAGTATATTTTCGCCCTTGTATCGTAATATACTATTAATTTTTTTTTTGTTCTAGTGGATAGTCCAATAAAGCTCAAATTTCGACAGATGTCTGCCGATAGTATTTAGTTCAGATGTAAGAACCGCCATAAGAGTCCAAAAAACGTTTCCTTTATTATCACACTCTTATATAAACTGCGAAATGAGGCTCGATTTCGGTATTTGAAGTACACGTCCGGATTCTTTTCGCCAAATCATCGTATAGTTCCCGAATCCCGCTGGTGCGCAGGCAGTAGGCAGTGTAGTGGTCCGAAGCATAGGCTACGATGCCGCCCAACCTGTAAATGTATCAAGCCAATAATAAAGAATTCTAAGAACATGTATTAATGAACTTAACGAAAAAGCGTATGGGAGATTCCATTTCATATCAACGAGGTTTTTCCCTGACCATTTTTGATGCAGCCAATTTTTTCATACATTTTTGTACTAACTGAAACAGAAGTTCATGAATTAAAAAAAAAAATTTTTTCAACGGTTAAAAAACTATAGATTTTTATACCAAATTTTTATACTAAAGAACATGAATAAATCAGCCAAATAAAAAATGTTCCTTTGTCCGATTGAATATGCGATCGTACGTCCAGTTCAACCATGACGTGGATGCCAGGTTCCCTCGAACACGTGTACTGTCCCAGCCACGGGCTGCGGCAACGTTTCTTCTGGCCCGGCGAGCAGGAATTTAGAGCTTCTTCCAAGTAGCCAAACCCTCGAGCTGCTATGGTATTGTGGTTCGGAGCTAGAACTATGGTCTCATACGTCCTGCCTCCGCAGTGCGAGCAATGTTCCACGCAGTGTTGGGCAGCCCTGAAGTACATTTGTACTTGAAGTCCCGTGGGAGTCCAAAGTCCGGGTAAACTTTGGACTTTGCAACCGTGAGAGTCCAAAGTCCGAAAGGATTTCGGACTTTGCAACCGGAGGAGTCCAAAGTCCGACGGGACTTTGGACTTTGCAACCGTGGGAGTCCAAATTCCGAATGGACTTCGGACTTTGAAACCGTGGAAGCCCAAAGTCCGGATGGATTTCGGACTTGGCAACCGTGAGAGTCCAAAGTCCGAAAGGATTTCGGACTTTGCAATCGGAGGAGTCAAAAGTCGGACGGGATTTTGGACTTTGCAACCGTAAAAGTCCAAAGTCCGGAAGGATTTCGGACTTTGCAACCCGAGGAGTCCAAAGTCCGACGGGACTTTGGACTTTGAAACCGGAGGAGTCCAAAGTCCGACGGGACTTTGGACTTTGAAACCGGAGGAGTTCAAAGTCAGGAAGGACTTCGGACTTGATAACCGTGGGAGCGCAAATTCCGGATGGAATCTGGACTCCGACGTTCGCCGAGGCCAAAATACAAATGTTATAGGTGATTCCACGTGTACCGAGTCTACAATATCAATGTACTTTGTACTCCTACGTTTCCAAAGCCAGAATAAATATAAACTTTGTACTTTCACCTTTGCACTGATTAAAAAGGATGCAAAGTCGAACCTTGCACATTCCTTCCCCATAATTTTTTACATTTGCCAGAGTTTGGTCTATGAGGAACTGGGCCGATCAATTTTGGCTTCTTCATAAAGTGAGCTTTGGCAAATGTAAAAAATTATGAGGAAGCATTGGGCAAGGTTCGACTTTGCATCCTTTTTATTCATTGCAAAGGTGAAAGTACAAAGTTTATGTTTATTCTGGCCTTGGAAACGTAGGAGTACAAAGTACATTTGTATTGTAGACTCAGTACACGTGGAATCGCCTATAACATTTGTATTTTGGCCTCGGCGAACGACGGAGTCCAGATTCCATCCGGAATTTGCACTCCCACGGTTATCAAGTCCGAAGTCTTTCCGGACTTTGGACTCCTCCGGTTGCAAAGTCCGAAATCCTTTCGGACTTCGGACTTTCACGGTTGCAAAGTCCAAAGTCCCGTCGGACTTTGGACTCCTCCGATTGCAAAGTCCGAAATCCTTTCGGACTTTGGACTCTCACGGTTGCCAAGTCCAAAGTCCCGTCGGATTTTGGACTCCTCCGATTGCAAAGTCCGAAATCCTTTCGGACTTTGGACTCTCACGGTTGCCAAGTCCAAAGTCCCGTCGGACTTTGGACTCCTCCGATTGCAAAGTCCGAAATCCTTTTGGACTTTAAACTCTCACGGTTGCAAAGTCCAAAGTCCATCCAGACTTTGGACTTCGGGACTCCTCAAGTCCAAATTTGCCCATCACTGGTTCCACGTTCGAAACACTAGGCTCCGAAGCAAGCGTTTTCGTAGCCATTCTATAAACACTATCCGTAGCATTTATACTGTAAGACACAACCCGTATTTTTGTTTCTTTGTGTGGTACAGAGGAGTACAGGCTTTTGAGAATTTCGATTCTCTCCTGAAACGTCGCTCGCGTGGTACCTTTTTCTATCAAATTGTAAGCGAGTCTCAGAGTACGATTGTCCGATTCCTTCAAGTAGTTAAAGTACTTGACGTCATCAATTCCAGCTGTCAAGAGCACGTGGACAAGTGCATCAAAGGCGCACGTGTGAGTGACATAATATGACTTTGTTTCGCCAAATCGCTGACTAATTTTGACAGGTGGACAACGGAAACCGTTTGGCAGCAAGGTGGACTTTTTTTTTAGCGCGACAAGATTATTCCTGTGTTTAATTTCCGGATATGGTCTGAAGTATTTACTGTTTTTTTTTTAGTCTTTGTTGCACAGGCTTCGATGGGCCAGTTCGCCGACCAGCTGCGAGGTTGCTTTATCGTTGGACGTTGCTGGTTTATTCAAATTTGAATCGTTTCGCTCGGTAGCATTATCAAGCAAACAATAGGAGTGATCTAAAGATTCATCCATCGCATCGGTATTATCTTCCGCAATATCGAATACGGTCGAAAATTTTGGTGAAGTTTCGAAATCATCGCTGCCATTCGAAATATTTTCGCTGCGGAATCCAAAATCTTTCCACAGTTTGTCGTCAACAGGTGATTTTAAGCCTTGAAGTAGGACTTCGTAATCGCTTGGGGACAAATCGGTACAACACGATATTTCTCCGACAGACAGGTCAAGAAAATAGTCAGTGCCGAACTGATCCGATTTAGCTTTTCCGCGCCAATCTTCTGACGATAGCAAGTCCGAATCTCGGTTGCGGGTCTTCACGGTCCACGGAGTTTTAACGGGAATTGCATCTTCGATACTATCGTTCTTGCTACTCCGTGCAAGTTGATCAGTTTGCGTTTTCCCCCTGATGATTTTGAGCTTAATCGTTTCGTCAACGGATTGTGCGGATGAAATGAATACGGGTTTGTCTCGAATTTCGGATGGGTACTCGGTCAAATCTAAAACGCCCCTTTCTGGTTTGATGATTATCATTGATCGCTTAGAATTGAAGTCGATCATTTTTTATGAGAACAGAAGTGTTGCACCAGCGATGTCTCGGGCGTGCGATATTAAAAACTTGTCGACACGCAAGGGCCGGCCAATGTGTTTCAAAACTCTGCTCTTAAGGTCATTAAAATAACCTTCTACGTAGCTTGAAGTTGCGTGCGAAGTACCCGAATCCATTCCGACGTTAGTCCAGAGTGGAAACTCTTTGGCCCGAATAGAAAGCAGCTTGACAAACTCTGGAAGGTAAAACGGATTTAGCTGTTTTCCTTCTCGATGTATCGTTCCGGCATCTGCAACTTGTTGATTGACCCAGCTGTCGATGTAGAAACTCTCTTCGTCCAATTTGTCAGGTTCGCTCATGAGATCTGTTTCCGGGTGTTTCAACTCGTCTTCTGCATCGATCTGTGCGTCAGTGCTGACATTTATGCCCCGAACCGATATGATTTCCTCAAGTTTTTTCCTTGCTTCATTCGCATTCCGCACCTCTGAATGGATGATCTCTACATCTTGATGGTGCTGGAGACCAACTACACAGGTTAGGTAAAAAATTTCCTGGAAATCGGTAAATGTTGTGCATTCTATCATCATGGCAACGCAGCGAACGAAGAAGTCTTTGATGCAAGATTGACGGCCGGACTTCCAACAACTCCAGCGGCACACGGCATGCATCAAGTGAACTACATCTACGTGAATTAACGTGTCTGGTCTTTCCTTCATTACACCTTCGGATATTGCACGAAACATTGTATAAATATACTGTTTGATCGTCTGGCTATTAAAAGCCGAACTAATAGCACACAAGAGCGCACGTGAATAATCGCACACAGCGTAATGCGGCTTCGGGGCACCTCTTCGATGCCACTGCTTGAGCCACAGCTCGATGAACTCCGTCGTATGTCGCTCTGATAACATTTGGTGCACAGCAATGGTAGTACTATCAAAATTGATGACGATGGAGTATAAAAATATATGACCAGATTTATGACCATTTCGATCGAGCTTAGCGACGACACTCCTGTTGAATCGATACTTATAGTTGACGTTTTATTGATACGACAATATTCCTTGTATGCATATAATTGTGCAGGAGTGCTACATGCAACATGAAACGGTATCAGTCCAACATCGTGTATTAAGCCTGCGTATTCGGCGGTCGACGACATGTTTGCTATGGCGATTACCAGCTCGTGCCCGGCATTTTCCCGTACTCCGAGTTCAGCATCAATTCCTTCTTTGCGCGCTTGTCGACACACATCGCCACTAGGCAACAATGGAGGTTCGGTCTCCCCAGGACGCATATTTTCTCTTGCGTATTTTTTTCGCCAGAGAGAACCCCTAGTTGCTCTGAGTTCTTTCTGCACTTCTTTCCATCGTTGACCGTTCAACGGGCTTTTGACCAACTCGTGATTTTCTAGCCGAGTATCGAGTTTTGACTCGAATCGCTACACCGTCAATATTCGCTTGTTTTTCTGCATAACCTCGAAGGTGTTTCCACAAAGTTTGCTTTTGCATGACCCGACAATTTTGATTATGTATGTCGCACCACCTTGAGCCGGCTGAGTCGAAATACGCTTGAAAATAAACGCGCACGGGAACCGGAATTGTTGCCAGAACGATATTGAAATCTCGTTTGTCCATACCCCTGGTTTAAATTTGCGACCGGCATCTGATTCGATAATAATTTTTTTCCATTGTGTCTCGGTCAAAATCAAATCGAAATTACCTAATCCGCTTCCATTATTGTTCACGTCAAATGATGGCTCGAACGATGCGTCGCTGTCAGGTGCCTCATTACTGACGATTGATGACACTTCCGAACCTGAATGATTGTGTTGAGAGAAATTGGGTTGATCAACTATGCCCATTTCTGTTTTCGCAGTACTTAGTATGCCATTTCTGTCATAATACACATTCGTCCAGCAGTTGTTGGGGGTCCACTTATTGTCCAATTCGACAGACATATCCTTCCATACCGGGTCTGACCAAGCTGGCAACGGGTAGGTTTGAAAATGTGGCATAAACTGCTTAATGACTTTGACAGCCAGATCTTCTGGTACTAATGGCTTGCGCCCCATGTTGATGTCGATTGGCAACAACTGTAACATAGAAGATTGTAGTTTTTTAACAGTACGACAAAATTGGAATATATTGTTGCTAGGTTGTTTCATTTCATATAAATACTTGAAAAGCTGAGTATACATAATTTATTAAACAGAGTAGACGGTACTCTTATAAACATTGAGTTCAAACAGTTACTATATCAAAAACATGAGGAAACAGTTAATACGATGTGTTACAGTGATTCAATCAACCCAGGATTGAGAGACGTAGCGCTTCAGCCAATATGAATGCTGCGAAAGAGAACAACCATCTACGGTTACACATTATCTCAAAACTATTGAATGTGTTTTGTTCCAAAACCCACAAACCTCAACACTTGACGTCCCTAAATATTATTAAAAATAACATTTTCTAATCTGTGTTAATTTATAATTATTGATAAATCGCAATGGTTTTAATTATAGGATAAGTGAGGCAACATTAGTGAGGCCCTACACTCCATACAAATGAATTATTTGAATCATAGAAATATATAAGTGACATTAGCGCAGTGATTAGGACTCTTAGGCAGTACCAAAACTGTCCAGTTTTGATCCCTCAATACTTACCATATAATTTGTCACATTGATACTTTGTGAGGGCCTTGTCATTGAGGATATCAGTCCCCCAATTTCTAGTTTGGGTAATACAGCAAGCTGACTAGAAACTAGGGATAATACCCTTGCAGCTTGATAATGTGATGTAAAGCGTTTCTACAGACACATGCATACCGAATGATCACAGTTTTCTTACAATTGTCATTAATTTAACATTTTTGGTAAATCATCTGCCACAGGTATAATCATAGAGTTGTACTTTCTGCTACCTCACCTCAGCCACAAACAAAAAATTTCATCGAGGCGTTCTTATGTCTAACCGACAATCAACCAGATCAAACTGACGCAGCGTAGGGCATTCAAACAAAGCAGACCTTCTCTCAGCTAGCGTTAAAGGTAAGCTATACATATGGAAAAATGTAAATAACCAATATTGTTTGTGAATACTTGAGAAAATGGTTATGTTTAATTCTGTATTTTAACGGTAGCAATCTATGTTTCTTTTCATCATACAGTTTCTCTGTAACTTCATCTAGGAAAGATCCGATGTAGACTTCAATGGTCTGGAATACGATCATTCGACCCTTACTTACCACTGTTACGTCTGGGGTAACAATATCTTAAAATTGCCCTGTTTTTGACCTTAGCAAATGCTAATTGGTCAGGGATACGGGCTGACGATTTGATAAAGTATGATTTTATTGAAATGTATTAAAATATTTATTTGGCGGGAATTTATTCCTTTTTTACATAGAAATTATATCTAGGGTCATTGACTGGGATGTATTTTGCCTTTAAACACTGAATCGTGTATTCTAATGGCACTAATTTGTATGTGGGGATAACCGGCTCAGCTTCGAGCTGGTTGCCGGTAAAATAGGAGTGATACTCGATTGGGGTATAATTGCAAAACTCCGCGTGGAGTTTGCGCAATTGGTATTTACGCCCCGCACGGCGCTGCTTACCCATTAATATTTATCGAGAAAACAAAATATAACGTGTATGTGTGAGTTAGTGTGTGTGATAAAGGTCCGCGTGGGTACGCGTTACCTTTATATCTAAAAACTAATGTTAGTTAAAAAAAAAATAAAAGAATGGGAGTCCGCGTGGGTACGCGTTACTCCCGTGATTTAGGAATGAGAGTCCGCGTGGGTACGCGTTACTCTCGGATTTGGATTTTTTATGAAGGTCCGCGTGGGTACGCGTTACCTTCGGGTTAAGGAGATGAGAGTCCGCGTGGGTACGCGTTACTCTCGGAGTTGGAAGGATGTGAGTCCGCGTGGGTACGCGTTACTCACAAGGGTGATTGGTATTCGGAAAAGAGGATTGAAAGGAACTTACAAAACTTAGAGTCCTTTTTCTTCTTGTTTAGACTTTGAAAATATTTATTGGTTGGGACTGGGCCCGAAAAGATTTTAGTGATGTCGAGACGTCGGATGTTGAACAATAACTGAATAAAAGACGCGTGTGTGGCCCTTTTATACAATTTCGGGACCACACAAAATATTGAACAAGGTTGGAGAGGGTAGTTTTCCTTATTTATAATTGGTTGAAAAACACCGTCTCCCACCTTCTTATTCTACAAGACGCGTTTCGCTTTTAAACTACGAAGCTAGTGGTAAGGGTAGGAAAGGGCAAATTTTCTTTGTATCTCATTGGTTAAAATTTCCCGTTTCCCACTTCTTAGTTTTATGCAATAAGGTGGGAAGAATCTTATCTTTTCGAGCTGAAGGCCCAAGAGTCCCCTCCCTTATATCCTTGTATGCCCCTTGAAGAAGGCCATACACTCGCGCCTGTGTTTCGAGGGTTGCAGCCCTTCAGGCGTCTGTGTGGTGGCGTTACGGGGACGTAACACCTCCCTGCTGAGATTAAATGTCGGGTTAGAAGATTAAAAACGACATTTAAAGTTTGAGAGAAAAAGAAAGAATACGGAGTCTTTGTTATTTTACATTAGGGATTCGATACAATTCAAATTCTTTAATTCGAGGAGGTGTCCTAAACTAGTTCGTATAACAATTATTTTATAGCGATTTGATATTATATGTGTATATTTCTATGAATAATTTTATTTATTTGTGTTCTTATTATTATTATTTTTTTTATACATTTTTTTTATTTTATTTTTTATTTAGGTATTAATTTAACTTGGTAGAAGATTAATATTGCATATTAAAAAGAGAATAGTCGAAGAAGTTAAAATATTTGGCGCAGGATATCAATCAATTTAAGTATCTCGATCGTTGACCCGCCTTCTTCTTTCTTCAGTGGTGATTTCGTTGGTCCATTAGCCTTTCAACGAGAAGGCGCCCATGGGATGGTCCGGTGCAGGTGGGGCAATGTCGCGGGTAGTTGGTATGTGAATTTCTGTCAATTCCTGTTGTTCTGCGATGTCTTCCCTCTGATTTGGGTTTGTATCGAGATTACGTTTAAGATGCAGCAGGAGATGTGTGACTGAATCCCAGATAGCTCCAAGTAAAACCAGAGACCAACCGTAAACGGTATGCAAAGCATAACCATGGATGAGGGTGTCTATGACGAGTTTAATCACACGGATTATTATAAAGATCCCGATGATACCAGCACTTGCAGTTCCGAAAGAGACGAATCGTCCATATGTTTTGTTCCACATGGAGTCTGCGAGGCTCTGGAGTCCGTCCGCACCCAGCAAGTTTGAGAAAGCCAAACCTTGCGTCTGGATCGGTTGACCCGTGATCCCTCGTGCGATGGTGTTCAGAACTGCGGGCTTCTCGACTGGAAACATGATGTGATCCCTGAGTTTGTCGAGATCTTCCTTCGAATATATGCCGCTGGTTGCTAGTGATGATGGGTTCAGGTAGCTCCATGTAGGTTTGGTCATTGGCTTTATGATTGTTGGAGGCAGACTCTGTATTGGTCCTGGAAGGAGCTTGTACCACGAGTCAGCCAGAAGATACTGCGTTGGCAGTAAGGCGTCACACGTTATTTCGACTCCTGTCTGCATGATGATATGGGTCCGAGGAGATATGAACAGACTGTTGTTTCCTCGGGATACTGGAAGCTGATGATAGCAGGACTCTGTCCTCCTTATTTTTACTTCTACAGGAATGCACTTCACAAGATGTACTACTTCGCCCGCGACGACTGCCATGTATCCTGGTCCCTTCATGAGATGATAGGCGAACTCGTCCGGTGATTGTGTTGCGGTGATTAGTGCGTTTTTCAACACTTGCTGTTCGAGGTTGCATCGTTGGGTTAAAACGTCGAGATACAATTGATTGATTTGAGTTCGAATATGCTTCTCGACAAAAACAAATTTCGAATTCATATAAGTAAATATGTCTAAATTTTCTACCGCTATAGGTCTCGTTTTTGCGAATGTTGCTCCATGCTTTATTTCAAAAATTAGTAATTTCGGATGTTCTGTGCGTATTAACGTATAGCCACAGAGCATTTGTTCTGATTTCTTCGTTAAAGCAAAAGTCGTGTCTTGAGTTGACAACGTGTATATCGTCTGAGGGTATGTATTACTTGAATCTTTTACTCTATTTGCTAAACCCTCATATAAAACATCGTATCGATCAAACTTGCAATTATCTTTAGGTAAGGTGTTCCAAAAAGTGTGTCCACCTTCATTATCAATGCACTGTTGACCCGTTAATTGGCACGTCGTTCCGGATTTGAGATTAATTCGATCGGTATCTAGCTGTACAGATGCTTCGTATTGCATTAACGTGATTTTGACAGTTGCTTGTACTACTACCTCGTCCCAGCTTCCATATGGATCGGAAAACTGAGATCCATGGCATGTTCCATCATTACCTACTGATCCCGCTAGGGTTATGCTACGGGTTGCCGTTTCGTTTTTGCGTATACCGGTGATGAAAGCATTGCCAATTCTATAATCTCCTGATACATGTAATTGTTGGCATGCGTCGCGTGAAATCTCTGACAAATATTCTAGCTGCCCGTGTGCCACAATTGAAATATGGGAATTCATTCCACAATAATAAATGATTCGATGAATTTCGACTTTGCATTGTATGACTCGATTACTTGTAAACTGATTCAATTGTAACAGTTGTATATGCACGGGGTCTGCGATTATTTCTGGAACAGGTATATTACATTCGCCCACGTCGAGTAATGATAGCGTAGTTATATTTAAATTCGATGAGCCACAATCGTACCCAATTATCGCCGTCGTTTCGACTATTGCACATAGCAATAATGACAGGAGTAACATATCCTTGATCATCATTTTAAGCGAGAAAGAAAGAATTTTTGTATATAAATTTTTTTAATACTATTTTTGTGTAATAATTTTTTTATAGTAGATTTTACGATATTCTTATTATTATTATTTATTTATTTATTTTTGTTTTTAGGTATGAATGTATATATATAAATATATATATATATATATATATGTCTTTGTATCTCGATATATAGTTTTATATTTTTTTTTCTAAAATTATTTATTTATTTAGTTGGTGGCAAAAACCCTTGGTTTGAACTCCTTCCTTTTCTTTTCCCCTTTTTTTTTGCTGAAATGAAAGAGATTAATTATTGGTTGGAGCTAGTGGTGTGATATATGAGAGGCGTAGCCTATTTATATTCACGACTCGAGTTTTATTTTTTATTTGAATTTTGATATTCCCTTTTGGGTTTGTCTCTAAAACTTTATGAGGACCAGTGTAATGGTCTTCTAATTTTCCCGGTTTTGGCCCTTTCTGAAGAAAAACAAAATCGCCAGTCTTTAACGTTTAGGGCTTTATTTTCCGATCATAGAACCTTTTTGATTTTACTTTAGCATCGATTAAATTATCTCTGGCTAAACTCTGAAACTCGTGCAATCGGGTTAGTACATTTGTGAGATAATCGTCGTAAGTAATTTCATGATCGTTTAGAGGTGGATCGCTGGATGGGAGCCTTGCTAACTTTCCGAATACTAGTTCGAATGGCGTGTGTCTAGTGCCTTCATGTGTGCTTGTATTATATGAGAAGGTTGCAAGTTCCAACCACTCGTCCCACTCTTGATCTTGGTTTGTAAATTGTTTTAAATATTCTCCTAGGACGTGATGGGATCTTTCAATGGAACCGTTGGATTGAGGATGAAATGCCGTGGTTTTGAATTGTTTAATTCTGAATTGTTTCGCTAAGTTTTTTAGTACTTTGCTGAGAAAATTGCTACCTTGATCTGTTAGAACAGATCTTGGTGCTCCAAAAATGCAAATAAATCGTTTTACGAAAGCAATGCTTATTGTTACTGCTGTTGCGTTCGGTAATGGAATTGCTAATGAATATTTTGTTAATTGGTCTTGAATTGTTAATATGTACTCGTTATCATTTTTCGTTCGCGCGAGAGGACCCACGATATCCATGGCGATTTTATCAAACGCCGTTCTCGGTGTATCGGTTATTACCATCGGATTTCGGTTTTTCACGCGGACTAATTTTTTTAACTGACAACCGAGACAGTTTCTTATGAATTGTTGTATATCTAATTTCATATTCTCCCAGAAATAACGTTGTCTGATTCTACTGTATGTTTTCGATACTCCTTTATGGCCACCGAGTGCGGATGAATGCATTTCCTGAATAATTTCTTTACGTTTTGTTGATTCTACATATTGGATTGCTCCTGTACATATAATTATTTTTGTGTTCCAAGTTTCGCTAATTTCGCACAAGATTTTTCTGATTAACGACCATTCTATTGTTTCTATTTCGTTTGTCTTAGCGATGCTAATGGATTTTAAACCCAATTCGGTTGCTAATTCTTTAAGACTACGAAATGAATTTTTTATGTCTGATATTACATCCGTAAGACCTTCGCTAAATTGTCGTAACGGTAATGCAATATGAAATTTATTTTTAAACTCTTTTGCTTGGGCTACTCCCGGTTCGATATTTTCGAATTTCGGTAACTGATAGTTTTTACTAACTTCAGATTGTCCTAGGTCGCACGGTTCACCGTTACGATCCACGAAATATGCATAATTGTCTCTCCTCATAAATAGCTGGTCTTTAGATTCGAGTATATTCCGTGGATATCGTAATTTTCCTATTTCATTATGTTCATCTATTGTTTCCAATACTCTATCTTCGTTATGTTTCCTAATTTCTTCCGTTTCGCTATCTTCGTTTGTTGTTTCTGAATCGCTTGATTGGTTATGAATTTCGTCGAGAATCGCTTGTGTCGATTTTTCGGTATGTTTGCTATGGGTTTTTGTATTTTTATCCCTTTTCGATTTTACGTGGCTATCTACCTGAGCGTCCCATTCGTCCCGTAATCTCTGGGGTCCCTTTTTATTTCGCGTACTCTTTCTTACCGTAAATTCAGTTTCCTTTGATTTTGGCTCTTCGTGAATCATTGCTTCTACCGTAACCGCGTTTGCCGGATTTTTGCTGTTTTTTACTACCTTCACGTGTTGTTGTTCGACTGGGTTGCGAGACAGAGCGTCTGCATTGACATTCGATTTCCCAGCTTTATAGATAATATCGTAATCATGGTCCCCGAGTTTAAATCTCCATTTAGTGACTCGAGATGTCGGATCTTTCGAATTTTTGAACCAAATAAGTCGTTTATGATCCGTGACGATCGTAAATTTCCTCCCGTATACGTATGGGTGGAATTGTTTTACAGCATAAACTATCGCGAGAGCTTCTTTTTCATAAACTTCGTAATTTTTCTCGGCAGTGTTAAGAGTACGTGAAACATAAGAGATTGGTAAATCTTTACCTATTTCGCCCTGAGATAATATGCCTCCGATTGCATAACCTGATGCGTCAGTAGTAATTATAAAAGGTTTCGTAAAATCAGGGTGTCTCAGTATTGGTTCCTTGCATAGGATTTCCTTCAATTCTTCGAATGCATTTTTTTCTTTTTCACCCCATAAAAATACTGTATCCTTTTTTAGAAGATTAGTTATTGGTTTAGCAATTTTTGAATATCCTTTTACGAACCGCCGATAATAACCGGTCAACCCTAAAAATTGTCTCACCCCTTTGACGTTGCGTGGGGCAGGATACCCTTTCACTGCAGCGATATTTTTGGGGTCGGGTTTGATACCGTTTTCTGTAATTAAATGTCCCAAATAAGTTACTTCTTTCCGCAGAAACTCGCACTTATCTGGTTGTAATTTTAAATTTGCATCGGCGAGTCGAGTTATCAATTTTCTATATTTAATTTTGTGCTCCTCTAGCGAGGATGCGTAGATAACAATGTCGTCAAGGTAAACAAATAATTCGATACCTTGAAGACCGCTCAAGACTCGGTCCATTAATCTCTGAAATGTTGCTGGGGCATTTTTCAACCCGAAAGGCATTCGAGAAAACTCATAATGCCCGAAAGGTGTTGAAAAAGCTGTTTTATGTGAATCTTCTGATTTTACTTTAATTTGATGGAAACCAGATGCAAGATCGAATACTGAGAAGTACTTTGCTCCCCCGAGTTGGTCCAATATATCCGTTATATTTGGTAAAGGGTATGAATCACCTATCGTTTTTTCATTGAGATCTCGAAAATCTAAAACCATTCTCCAACGCTTATTACCTTTGGAGTCCGGTTTTTTTGGAACAATCCATACGGGACTGTTGTATGGGGATTGTGAAGTTTTTATTATGCCTCCGTCATAAAGTTCCTGTACTTGTCGCGTGATTTCGTCTTTATGTATAGGAGGATATCGATATTGTCGGGTGTTGATGGGATGCTCATCGGTTGTGCAAATTGGGTGTTCTAATTTTGAAGTAGCTCCCAATTTTTCACCCGGAATATGAAATTGTTCTACGCTTTCTTCTAATAATTCATTTACGCTTGCACTTTCTTCGGAATTTAAGTGTTCGAGACGGAGCAGCGATTTTATTTTTTCTACACGGTTGTCTTGGTTCGTATTTCTTGCGATTGCCAAGCAGAGCGTGTTCGATTTGAGAGATTTTGACGAGTTCGTCGAGTTTGTTGGATTTGTAGATTTAGTAGATTTAGTAGATTTAGTAGATTTAGTAGATTTAGTGGATTTAGTAGATTTAGTGGATTTAGTAGATTTAGTGGATTTAGTGGATTTTGTAGATTTTGTATTCTCTTCAAATTCTTGAAGAGTGAGAGTAGGAACTTCGATATCGATATCTTCCTCTCTCGTGTTGTAGACTTTGGTGTACGCGACACCTTGAATATTTGTGACTAACGCTTTACCGAAATAAATATTTTCTCCGACCTCTAGTTTGGGTAAATAACCTTCTGTAATTTCAGTGTTTTTTACTCTCACATAAAAAGTTGAAATTGAGCGCGCAGGAATGGTTACTACCTCCGGACTCGAGAATCGGATTTTATTATCCTTCCAATACAGACAGTGTTCTTCGAAATCAATTGTGGCCTTATATCTCTGGAAAAATTCATTACCCAATATCCCAGCTTGTTCGATCGGAAAATCGTTTGCAACTATATGGAAAACGACTGGACTTCCTAAGATGTCTACTGAGAAGGACCCTAAGGTTTCTACGAGTGTCGCCGTTATTCCGTGCAATTCTAAGATATCCCACTTATCTATATGAGATTCCGATTTCACGTAAGCCTTTTTCACGAGATTGGGTTCAGAACCAGAATCGACCATTAATTCTACGGGAGAATTCACAACTGATGACTCTATCTGTATTGTCGGGGGTCGGCAGCGTTGTCTCAAATTCACGTACGCTACTCGGACTCGTTTTGTGTTGATATCACGAATGCTGTACGAGGGGTTTCTTTGTATGTATTTGGGGTCTCCCGATGAACCCCGTTCTTCGAGAGACCGTTGGAGTTTCCCTGAGCTCGCTGTTTATTATTATAATCCCTCTTCCTACATTCATCGATAATATGTCCGTCTTTTTTACAGTAACGGCAAGTTTTTTGGGGTTGCGTGATATTATTCCTGTTTACTAACGGCTTATCCGCTCCTCGAGCGGGTCGAGTGTCCTTATCTCGAGGAGGCCCGGCGCCTTGGTTCCTGAACCAACATAGGTCGGCCGTATGACCCGCGCGTTTACAAATTTGACAATTTATGGCGCTTGTCTGAACCGTCCCTACGTCTCGCCGAGGTGTAGATTTACTTGTAGGTTTGGGGTTGCGTAGTTCGTTCATAGTCGTCTGTTTTCTGTCGATTTCAATTGCGTCCTTACCGGCGTCCGTTAGCGTAGCGTACGTCTTCTCCATTCGTATTTGTATATCTGGCCTAAGGCCGTCGAGAAAACTTTCTACGCACTCTTTTTCGACAGAATTTTTATTTTCGTCGTTTATTTCCCCGTTATTGTTACTTTTGAAGGCTTCGATAATATGATTTCCGATTTCGCGCACGCGATTTATATATTTTATAATATCTTCATTTTCTAGCTGTACTAACGTCCCTAATTCTCGTCGTACCTGATTAACTGTTCTCGCGGGGGCGTATAAATCTTTTAAATACGCGGCTAAAGTCTTTAAATTCTCGAATTTCACTCCCTGAATGGATCTTTTTGCTTCGCCCGTTATCGCGGTCCTAATTAATTTTACAAAATTTGCTTCCACGTTTGCGGGAAGCATACTTAATGCTTCCTCGCAACTATCGATAAATTCAAAAACGGGGATATTGTATCCGTCGAATTCAGATACCACTTTGATTGCATCCTTAAGGGATACAATCTGTGATGCTCCCACAGGCATTTCGGCGGATGGGGGTATAACGTTTTGACTAGGAATAAGAGGGTTTGTTGGAATATTTACTTTTTTGATTGGGGTGTGGTCAACTGACATGACTTAGAATCAAATCGTCTTTGTATCCCACCGCTGTCACCAAAAAGAAAGGTATGTTACGTCTGGGGTAACAATATCTTAAAATTGCCCTGTTTTTGACCTTAGCAAATGCTAATTGGTCAGGGATACGGGCTGACGATTTGATAAAGTATGATTTTATTGAAATGTATTAAAATATTTATTTGGCGGGAATTTATTCCTTTTTTACATAGAAATTATATCTAGGGTCATTGACTGGGATGTATTTTGCCTTTAAACACTGAATCGTGTATTCTAATGGCACTAATTTGTATGTGGGGATAACCGGCTCAGCTTCGAGCTGGTTGCCGGTAAAATAGGAGTGATACTCGATTGGGGTATAATTGCAAAACTCCGCGTGGAGTTTGCGCAATTGGTATTTACGCCCCGCACGGCGCTGCTTACCCATTAATATTTATCGAGAAAACAAAATATAACGTGTATGTGTGAGTTAGTGTGTGTGATAAAGGTCCGCGTGGGTACGCGTTACCTTTATATCTAAAAACTAATGTTAGTTAAAAAAAAAATAAAAGAATGGGAGTCCGCGTGGGTACGCGTTACTCCCGTGATTTAGGAATGAGAGTCCGCGTGGGTACGCGTTACTCTCGGATTTGGATTTTTTATGAAGGTCCGCGTGGGTACGCGTTACCTTCGGGTTAAGGAGATGAGAGTCCGCGTGGGTACGCGTTACTCTCGGAGTTGGAAGGATGTGAGTCCGCGTGGGTACGCGTTACTCACAAGGGTGATTGGTATTCGGAAAAGAGGATTGAAAGGAACTTACAAAACTTAGAGTCCTTTTTCTTCTTGTTTAGACTTTGAAAATATTTATTGGTTGGGACTGGGCCCGAAAAGATTTTAGTGATGTCGAGACGTCGGATGTTGAACAATAACTGAATAAAATAAATTTAAAAAATTTAAAAAAACTCCCGGCTGGAGTAAAAATCGAAAACAAAAAAAATTAGAACGAAAAAAAAGTAATCTGATAGAAAGCATGGATAAAATTCATGAATCTAAAAAAAAAACAACAAATTAATAAATTTAAAATGGAAAAAACAAATTAGTGAAATTAAAAGAATGAAATAAATAAATAAATTCAAAAAGGATGAAATAATTCAAGAAGTCATCTTAGTTTATTCGTAGTTTGAATTATGATCGTTCGTTTGTATGAGTTCAATTTTTTGAATCGTGGTAATTTTCTCACTGCCCTCAATTCAGTCGGGAGACGTTTTCTTTCGTATCGTCGAACATCTAAATCCAGATCGTCTTCATGTTCAATTATCTAATGGCGTCTTCTTTGCACTGTCAAACATCTATATCCTATATCATATTTATGGTTAATGAATGACGTCTCCCGACTGAATTGAGGGCAGTGAGAAAATTACCACGATTCAAAAAATTGAACTCATACAAACGAACGATCATAATTCAAACTACGAATAAACTAAGATGACTTCTTGAATTATTTCATCCTTTTTGAATTTATTTATTTATTTCATTCTTTTAATTTCACTAATTTGTTTTTTCCATTTTAAATTTATTAATTTGTTGTATTCTTTTTAGATTCATGAATTTTATCCATGCTTTCTATCAGATTACTTTTTTTTCGTTCTAATTTTTTTTGTTTTCGATTTTTACTCCAGCCGGGAGTTTTTTTAAATTTTTTAAATTTATTTTATTTCATACTTTTTAAAGATAATTTGATATAATTTTCTCCACGTCCGCCAATGATTGGAATCATTTGGCTCGAACAAGACGTCCACGTCACAAAACAATTTTTCCTACTAGTGTCATAATGTACTATTGTTTATCGATTCAATATCGTAAAACGTGACCACTGTATAGAAATTTGATGAGACAAGACTTTGAAAGTATCGACGAGCTGCGGCACATGCTGGTTGTCCTTGGGCGCAGTTGAGTACAGTCTCAGCGAAATGTCAGGGAATCATGTGATTGTTCAGCGCGGCTCCATGTAGCCATGACAAATTGTCAGCCCATCGTGGAGTCTTGAGGGCGGCTTAATACAGCCTTGACCAAATCGCAGTGCATTATGGAGATTATAAGCGCGGCTCTATGTAGCCTAGACCAAATGTCTGCGCATTGCACAGTTTTCGAGCGCGGCTCGACGTAGCCTTGACCAGATGTCAGTGCATTCCGCTCGTCCTTCCCAGTGATTATAGGTTTTGAATATGTCTTGAGCAGGTGAACATTGAATGAATGCAGCTTCGAAAAGGACCTGACTCATATAGGAAAAACAATGAAAACAAATATACATATTGTGCATTCTGACAAATCGCTGTGTCTAAAGTTTTGTCGGTTGGAAGATAAAGTAAAAAAAATTGAATCCGACAACAATTTTTTTCTTTCGAATTGCCAATTCCACCGAGGTAAACAATATCACTGGGCATAACCACATCGTCCAGCTGAACATCAATATTCACGTTTTTCACAATCCTGATAACATTATCATACGTTGAATAAAAAAGAATGAACTCATTAAACAATATCGTTCGTACGTGAAATCAGTTGATGGCCATAAATAAAACAATATCACCGGGCATAACCACGTCATCCGACCTAACCTCCACATTCACATACATCTCAATTTCACGCCCGAACACAAGTATCCAGAATTATTAATTCGACGTGCTTGTTAAAATCGTCAGTAGATCAATCCTGCTAACTAGCTAATTATTGAACGTTAAATGGAAAATGCACTCTTTAAAAAAATATCGTTTATACGTGAAATCAATTGATAAAAAATGTTCACTCTGAATCACTCGAGAAAAAAAAAAAATTTCGGTTGAAAGTTCTGTTTCGAGGTTAAAACGATCGACCAATCGCGCTGTCTCTCTCGCACTCAGCGATATCGTCCAGAGCCTCGATGCAAAATACACGGATACGTTCCACTGCACTTACACACGCGCTGTCACAGCTGACGATGCCGTGAAGTCTGCAATGCATGCAGTCGAACCGATCAAAATTGCGATTTGAAGAAAACGTTCGAAAGCGTTCAAATTTCTACATTTAATATCTCCGCGAGTTGAGATCTGATCATAAATATTATGGAAGCAAAACCCTCTCTGTGACTTCCGACACCGATGTACATCAATTTGTAAGAAGACAATCAGCCGTTTGGCCAAAAACGCGTTACTGACAAAACGCCAATTCACGTTGCTCACGACGAAACACATAACTCCCGTTTTCAGCCGGGAGTTAATAAAAGACGCGTGTGTGGCCCTTTTATACAATTTCGGGACCACACAAAATATTGAACAAGGTTGGAGAGGGTAGTTTTCCTTATTTATAATTGGTTGAAAAACACCGTCTCCCACCTTCTTATTCTACAAGACGCGTTTCGCTTTTAAACTACGAAGCTAGTGGTAAGGGTGGGAAAGGGCAAATTTTCTTTGTATCTCATTGGTTAAAATTTCCCGTTTCCCACTTCTTAGTTTTATGCAATAAGGTGGGAAGAATCTTATCTTTTCGAGCTGAAGGCCCAAGAGTCCCCTCCCTTATATCCTTGTATGCCCCTTGAAGAAGGCCATACACTCGCGCCTGTGTTTCGAGGGTTGCAGCCCTTCAGGCGTCTGTGTGGTGGCGTTACGGGGGCGTAACACCACCAATATTGTTTTCACATACTTGAGAAAATGTCTACAGTTATTTATGTATCTGTTGAGGGGAGTCATCGTGTTTGATGCGCGCGCAGATGAGAGCATCCAAGTAGATGCGGCGTTAGTCGATTGGAGCGCCAAAGCGTTAAGGCGGCCAAGCCGCATACCTGTATCGAGTTAGTCGTGTGAGAACACTCGTGCAATCACAAGCATTCCAAAGACGATACGTATATTTAACGATAGAGAATAAAACAATTATTATCATCATCATCGGTATATTGTGTCTACTGGTTTTCTTTTCAAACATCTCCCTTTCCAGCATTCGTAATTTTGTTCCGAATATCGTGCGCCTCGACAGGTTATGGGCCCAGGTTACGTAACGGAATAAATTGCTGGAAAGAGCGGTTTGAGAAAACGTGTGGAAGCGGGTAGAGCAACGTGGTCGAGTCGACTGTTACAGCGTGCACTCAAGGCACGCAGTACGGAAAAAACGAATCGAGAAAAACCACAAGCATCGCGGGTGCGAGCGTGGTTATAAAGACATCGTTAAAATTCGCAGAGTTCCGTAAACGTGGACGAAACTATATTTTATTATATATCTCGTTTCGGGTGAACATTTTTTTTGGAAAAATAGTTCAAAATAATGTCGGACGAATTAGCGAGGTTGGTCAAACGATTTGATGGGAAGAACTTCCAAGCGTGGAAGTATAAAATTACCGCTGTGTTAAAAGCTAAGGAAGTTTTTGACGTGGTTTGCGGGACGATAGTGATGCCGGTGAACAAAGAGGGTGCTAACGCGGGTCGGATGAAGCAGTGGCTGAAAGACGACGCGAAGGCAACGGCAGTTATCACGTCGGCTATGGAGGACGAGCAAGTGGATTGTGTGTTAGTGTGTGTCACGGCCAAAGAGGTGTGGGACATGCTTGGAGCAATGCACGAGCAGAAGTCTGCATCGAACGTCGGAACCATGGAGACTAGAGGTAAGGAGTACGCACGGACCGCTCAGAAACGTGCGCGAAAGTGCCGAAAAAGTTGGATGAATGGGCACCACTGAACTTCAACGCGAACCGAGATGAAGTTAGCGCCGATAAAACTTGAGCAAATCGTAGAGCTAGGTTCAAGGGTCGCTCACTTCAGTCGCATAGAGCAGTGGTTCTCCATTTCGGTTCGCGTTGACGACTTTTTCTCGGTTTCGGAGAACACATTTCGACCGCGATTTCCACGGTCGTGCGTACTCCTTACCTCTAGTCTCCATGGTCGGAACACTCGAGGAACGTTTTTATTCGTATAAAATGAGGTCAACTGATACCGTAGTTCAACACGTGAGTGCAGTTCGAAATATGGCCAGCAGGTTAAAGGATCTCGGAGAGCCAAAGACAGAGAGAGCGATTATCGCGAAGATTCTTTCGAGTCTGACGGAAAAATACGGTATGTTCAAGGACGCGTGGGCTAGTGTGAACCCCGAGCGGCAAACCGTGGCGTATCTGTTAGAGCGTCTGATTGAAGAAGATTCAAATCTCGCGGGTGACGGCGAATCGGCAAGTGCGTTGTCGGTGACGTCAAAGAGCAGGGCGAAGAGCTACGTGAAATCGAAAGACAGAAATAAGAAAAAGTCTAAAAAAGACATAGAGTGTTTCAAATGTCAAGAAAAAAAGACATTACGCGAATAAGTGCGACAAAAATAATAATAAGAGTCAGCCGAGCAACAGGTGCGCGTTCGTGGTTGACTCGAGAGTGAAAAACAGCGAGGTACCCGTGAGAGACACGGGGAGAAAACTACCGTCGGCCGGGCAGATCCGACAGTTACAGGATGCCGACAAAAGCGAGGTCTGGATAACCGACAGCTGGGCGTCGGAACACGTTACCTCGCGGCGCGACTGGGTCGAGAATCTGCGGTCGGTAACGGGGGAAACTGTTGTACTCAGTGATGATGGCGAGTGCGAGGTAGCGGGTGTCGGTAACGTGGAAATCGAGAGATATGTCAACGGCAAGTGGGAAAGCGGAGTCATCGAGAACGTATTGCTCGTTCCGCAGGTAAAAAGGAATCTGTTCTCAGTTGGCGTCTGCATGGGCAAGGGTTTTGGAGTAAATTTTCAGAACAGTCTCGTCTAGGTGCTTCGAGATGGCGTGGTCGAGGCAACGGGGATAAAACAAGCAAACGGCCTGTGCCGAATGTTTTTCCGGAGGCCGAGGTTCAAACGAGAAGTAAACGTGACAGCGCTGGATTTAAAGACGTGGCATGAGAGACTCGGACACCTACACAAGCGGGCGCTTGTCGAATTGGTGCGTCGAGACTTGGTAGAAGGGGTGAGCATGAAGAACACGGACGAGTTCTTCTGTGAAGCATGCCAATTCGGCAAGCTTCACAAACTTCCGTTTCGACAAGAAGCCAGAAAACCAACCAGCAAGCCAGGAGAATTTATACACAGCGACGTGTGTGGCCCGTTGCCAGTTAAATCACTGGGAGGAGCCCGGTATTACGTGCTATTCAAGGATGACGCCACAAGCTACCGGTTTGTATTTTTTATCAGTCATAAATCTGATGTATACGATCGTTTCACAGAATTCGAGCGTCTGCTGAACAACAAGTTCGGGCACACCATGAAGACGTTGCGCACAGATAACGGTACAGAGTTCTGTAACGAAAGGATGCGGAGCTACACGAGGAGAAGAGGGATCACACTGGAGACAACAGCGCCACACACGCCAGAACAGAATGGCAAATCGGAGAGAGACAACCGGACGATCGTCGAAGCGGCGAGAACGATGCTTCAGGCGAAAAATCTTCCGGCGAGTCTGTGGGCAGAGGCGACAGCAACAGCTGTTTATACACTCAACAGGACCGGACAGTCGAGAGTGGGCGGAAGCCGCACTCCATTCGAGCAATGGAACGGAAGAAAACCTAGTCTTGGGCACATGCGAGTATTCGGCTCAGATGCTTATGCTCGTGTTCCGAAGCAGATGACAACGAAGCTCGAACCTCGGGCTAAAAAGCTCATTATGGTGGGATACGGCGGCGAATCAACTAACTACAGGTTGTATGATCCTGTGTCGCGTACGATATCTGTTTGTAGGCACGTGGTGTTCAACGAGCGGGGAATCGGGACGAATCCAGAGTCGTCCACGACGGAAAGCGAGATTACTCTCCCGTTGTCAGACGAAAATGACAACGAGGGTAACGGCGGAGACGAAAACGAACATGAAGATGTTGTCGATAACTGTTGAGGATGATGGAAGTACAGGAAAAACAAGGAGTCCAACGTGTAACAGTTATTTTTTATTTAGAACGAAAGGGTTTATAAACGTGGCTTAGCCTTTAACGGTTCGACTTCGACTGCCCAAGCCGGAACTCCTTTCGCAAGATCAAGAGATGATCTCGAGTGGCGCATGCGCAGTACAAGGAACGCGGAAACTCGCCTCAACACTTCCGCCGTTTGCGGGTTCCATATACATTCCAAGACTCACACAATTTACAAAATCGGTTTCTCGGAAGAGCTTTCGTAAAAATGTCAGCAAGCTGATATTCTGTCGGTACATACGTTACATCGATCTCTTTATTTTCTAATTTTTCGCGTATGTAGTGATATTTCACGTCGACATGCTTCGTTCTTTTATGAAACTCAGGGTTTCGTACAAGACGAATCGAACTCTGGTTATCGACGTGTATCATCGTTGGCTCATCACATTTCTTCCCGATTCCGTTAAGCAGACTTCGCAACCATATCGCTTCTTTCGCTGCCATAGACGCTGCTATGTATTCGGACTCTGTTGTGCTCAGAGAGACAAGCTTCTGTCGCTGAGATGACCAGGTGACCGCTCCATTCGTGATACAGAAAATATAACCGGTAGTAGACCTTCTCGTCTCGACGTCGCTTGCGAAGTCTGCATCTGAATAACCCGATAACTTAATCTTATCTTTCGTTGCGCGAAACTTTATTCCAAAATTTATGGTACCGACTAGATATGAGATTATACGTTTTACCGCTTGCCAATGCGTATTCGTGTGACAATTTAAGAACTTACTAACTGTATTGACTGCGTAAGCAATGTCGGGTCGAGTGACTATGGCTAGGAACATAAGAGACCCGACTGCTTCTCTGTACGGAACATTGCACTCGTTTTCTTTTGACTCAGCCGGATATAATGTTGTGTGAGGGTCTGCCGGTACAGATACCCCTTTTGCAGACGACATACCAAATTTTTCAACGACTTTTCTCGCATAACTGCTCTGGTGTACAAACATTGATCTTTCGCCGCGATTTCTCTCGATTTCCATCCCTACAAACATGCTACAATCGCCAGTTGTTATTTCGAAAGCTTCGCTTAGCTCTTCGAGAACGTGATCCAGAACTTTCGACGACTTCGACGTGATTATGCCATCGTCAACAAACAATGCGAGGTAGACCTCGATTCCTTCGTAAACTACAAAAAATACGCATTTGTCTGCATCGGTTTCTCGTAAATTAAATCGTCTTAAAAAACTCACAAACTTCTTATTCCAACAGCGTGGAGCTTGTTTTAACCCATACAAGGATTTCACAAGCTTGCACACAACACTACCACGAGCACTTTCTTCTTTGTAGACGTCGAGCCCCACCGGAAGTTCCATGCGGATGTCTTCGTCCAGCACTCCATGAAGAAATGCGGTGCGTACGTCGAATTGCACTGCTTCTAGATCTTCCTGAGTGATGACGGCAAGCAATACCCGGAGAGAGTCATATCTCACCACTGGTAAAAAAGTCTCGTGAAAGTCCACGCCTTCCTGTTGTTTGAATCCACGCGCACACAAGCGCGCTTTATACCGAAACACGCTTCCATCTGTGTTTCTTAGGATCTTAAAAACCCACTTTGAATCGATCAGTTTCTCACCTGGTACTCTTTGCACTATTTCCCAAGTTCCGTTTCTTTCGTGAGCCTGTAGTTCGTCCTCAATTGCTTTTGTCCATTGCGTGGCCTCTGACCCAGATACAGCTTCCTCGTATGTAGAGGGTACGTTGATTTCTGCCAGATTAGCTTGGAGTTTCCATGGTAACTTCAGTGCCTCACGAGGCCTCAAGTTTCGACCCGTACCTGCTCCTTGCTCTTGCAGATTCTCGGCTCTCTCAACGATACTTTCCTCTTCTCCGATGTCTATGGCAACTTCTTCGTTACCTTCTGATCTACGATTGACGACCTCACCATCGATCTCTCTATTATCGACAGCAGTTTCGTTACCTTTTTCGTTTTCGTTGATCGTTTCTGGTATTACGAATTTGAACTCTGATGACCCCTGATTAGTTGACTCAGGTTCTTTTCCTCGTTCGTTGAAGCTGACATTTCTGGAAACCGACACCTTTTTCGTCTTTGGATCGAACAACCTATACTTCGTTGATTCGTTGTTGTAACCCACGAATATGACCTTTTTAGCACGCGCATCGAACTTGTTTGTGTGCTGTTTTGGTACATGCATGTATGCATCTGAGCCGAACACCCGCATGTGACTGAGATTCGGTCTCTTTCCCGTCCATAGTTCGTATGGCGTGCGACTTCCGCCCAACCTCGACTGCCCGGCGCGATTCAACGTATATACTGCAGTGTTTGTTGCTTCCGCCCACATAAACGGTGGTAGATCGGTCGCTCGCAACATGGTCCTCGCAGACTCCACGATGGTACGATTTTCTCTCTCCGATTTCCCGTTTTGCTCGGGCGTGTATGGCGCGGTCGTTTTCAGCGTAATGCCCTTCGATTTCAAATATGCGCCCATTTTTTCGTTGCAATATTCGGTACCGTTATCTGTTCTTAACGTTTTCATCGGACGTCCGAATTTATTACAAACCAAACGCTCGAATTCCACGAATTTTTCGTATACATCAGACTTGTGTCGAATAAAATTTACACACTGATATCCGGTTGCATCGTCCTTAAACAGTACATAATAACGCGCACCTTCCAAAGATTCTACCGGCAATGGCCCGCATACATCGCTGTGTATGAACTCACCGGGTTCCCGCGAGACCTTTTCCGTAGTCTCCTTCTTGAAAGGCAATTTATGCAATTTTCCGATCTGGCACGGCTCACAAAAAAAATTTTCCTCATTTTTGTAGCTCACTCCGTCCACCAATTTCCGCTTGACTAACTCACACAACGCACGCTTATGAATATGGCCGAGTCGCTCGTGCCATAGTTTCAAATCTAGCGCGGCCACGTTTGCCTCGTTTCGGAATTGCGATTCACGGAAAAACATACGGTACAACGAATTCGACTCTCGCACCCCTGTAGCTTCGACAACACCGTTACGCAATATTTCGACTAACCCGTTCTCGAAACTCACTCGAAAACCTTTTGCGGTAGACGCGCCTATCGAAAAAAGATTTTTCGTCACGCGCGGAACGAGATATACATTTTCAATCATTCCTTTCTCCCACATGCCATTAACGAGTTTTTCGATACGAACTTTTCCAACACCGATAACGTCGCACTGTTCGCCGTCACCTAGTTCAATTGATTCGCCGCTGAGGGCGCGAAAATCTTCGATCCAGTCCTTCCGAAAAGTGATGTGCGCCGAAGCGCCACTGTCAGCTATCCACACTCCTTTTGTTTCAGCTCGTAGCAAACCCCGGGTTTGTTCTGCTGTTGGTTGCTGGATTCGTCCGCTCGATGTCGCGACGCGCTCATTTTTCCCGGACGCGCCGGCGACAAACGCGAAATTATTCGACTGACCTTTTTCGCGGTAACCCTGAGTTTTCTTTTGTGGACATTGACTTGCATAATGCCCCTTTTCTTGGCAGCGAAAACATTCGATGTCTTTCTTCGAACGCTGTCTTTTCTTTTTTCCGTCTTCCTTCTTCGTTGATCCACCAACCGGGTTACTACGTCTCGAAACCGCGAACGCACCCGCACTATCTCCCTCTACTTCGAGCTGACCCTCTTCTTTGATCAGTCGTTCAAGGAGATGCTCAACGGTTTGTCTCATCGGCTCTGTAATGTCCCACGCTGTCTGAAGAACACTGTACTTTGGGGTCAAACTTGCCGATATCTTCGCTATTATAGCTTGTTCTGACACCCTCTCGCCGAGATCGGTCAACTGTCTTGCCATGTTTTGAACGTGCGTTACATGCTGTATCGCCGTATCCGTCGCACTCATTTTATACGCGTAAAACCTTTGCGTTAACGACACTACATTTGTAGCTGATTTCTGCTCATGCATCCGGCTGAGTTTGTCCCACATAGCCTTGGCCGTTGTACATACTAGGATGCTCGTGATTTGTTCACTCTCCATCGCCGACGATATGATCGCAGTGGCCTTGGCATTTTCCTTGATCCAAGCTTTCATCAACGCTGCGTTTCCTCCTTCCGCATTTTCAGGCGCTGTTCTTGTTCCATCGACTACATCGTAGAGCTCGTTAGCTACCAGCACCGCGGTTATCTGGAACTTCCAGGCTTGAAAATTTGTTCCATCGAAACGCTTGATCAATCTTGCCGTTACGTCGCTCGACATTTTTCCTTTTCACGAAAAATTGCTTCAGAACAACCGGAAACCTACGTTCCACTCAATCACTCGATAACTTCGAGATTTTAATTACACCCACACTGTGTGAAAGAATCGCTGGATACAACAACTCGACTGATTTCGAGAAAAAAACCCGCGATACTTTTTCTCGCGTACGTGCCTTGATCGCACGCCGGGAAAAAAAATGGCCGCTTTTTAACCGCCGAACCTGCACGTTTCTGCTGCCTCACAAAAACTGACTTCGCGATCGCGACTTTTTTTCTTTTTTTTTTTTTAACGTATCTCTTTTCCTTTTTTTCCAGCTAGGTACCTGGGCCCATAACCTGTTGAGGATGATGGAAGTACAGGAAAAACAAGGAGTCCAACGTGTAACAGTTTTTTTTTATTTAGAACGAAAGGGTTTATAAACGTGGCTTAGCCTTTAACGGTTCGACTTCGACTGCCCAAGCCGGAACTCCCTTCGCAAGATCAAGAGACGATCTCGAGTGGCGCATGCGCAGTACAAGGAACGCGGAAACTCGCCTCAACAATAACGCAGATATCGAAAACGCAGCTATCGAAGACGAGGGAGGAGTTCAAGCGGCAGAGCATGCCGTCGAGGTCGAAAACGAAGCGGGAAGGGGCCAGCGACAGGATGGAGCAGCAGCAATGTCGTTGCGTAATCGTGAGTCACTGCGTCCACCAGCGAGATATGCATTGTGCTTTGTCGAGTACAATATTCCTACAACATATGATGAGGCGATGTCGAGCCCAGAGGCTGCTAAATGGGCGGAAGCAATCGGAGATGAGCTCAAGGCTCTTAAGAAAAACGGGACTTGGGAGATCGTTCCGAGAATTCCAGGAGGAAAGACGATCGACTCTAAGTGGGTGTTCAAAATCTTGCGGGACACGGAAAGAAATGTAACAAGGTACAAAGCACGTTTATGCGCTTGAGGGTTTATGCAGCGTGAGGGTGTGGATTATACGGAAACATTCTCACCAGTGGTGCGATATGATTCGCTCCGGGTACTTCTGGCGATCATTACGCATGCAGATTTGGAGGCTGTGCAATTTGACGTTCGCACTGCTTTTCTGCATGGTGTTCTAGGCGAAGAAATACGGATGGAAGTTCCAGTGGGACTTCACGACAGCAAGGGAGGAAAATTTCAAGAAAACGTGGTCTGTCTGCTCCGAAAATCTTTATACGGGTTGAAACAAGCACCGCGTTGCTGGAATCTAAAGTTCGTGGATTTTCTGAAACGTTTTAATCTCGAAGAAACAGACGCAGACAAGTGTATATTTTTCGGTGTTTACAACGGGCACGAAGTCTATCTGGCGTTGATCGTAGACGACGGTATTGTCGCGTCAAAGTCATTCGAGACAATCAAGAAAATAATCAGTGTTCTGTGCGAAGCATTCGAGATAACTCTCGGGGATTGCAGTTCATTTGTCGGAATGCAAATCTGTCGTGATCGAGTGAACAAAACCATGTTTGTGCATCAATCGGCATATGCTAGAAAAATTATCGAACGGTTCGGGATGAGTCAGGCGAAGAGGGTTTCCGTACCGGCGGATCCTCACACGGTGTTATATCCGGTTGACGACGAGAGCGAAAAACATGACGCGCCGTATCGCAAGGCGATAGGGTCATTAATGTTTCTCACGGTGGTAACGCGTCCGGATCTTGCATACTCCGTTAACGCTGTTAGCAGGTTTCTCAACAGTCATAACGAGAGTCATTGGCTAGCAGTAAAACGGATAATTTCATATTTAATCGGAACGGTCCGTATGGGAATCGAATATCGTGCAGACGGGTCAAAAATCGAGCTTATAGGTTATTCAGATGCGGATTTCGCGAGTGACGTCGCAACACGTAGATCAACGACGGGGTACGCGTTTTGTGTCGCGGGCGGGGTCGTAACGTGGTCGTCGCAGCGACAAAAGCTCGTGTCAATGAGCACGACCGAGTCCGAGTATATCGCGGCGTCAACCGCGGCGAAAGAAGCTGTGTGGCTTCGTACATTGCTAAACGGCATAGGACAAAAATGTGATAAACCAACGATACTATATGTCGATAATCAAAGCGCGATTCGTTTGGTTCGGAATCCGGAATTTCATAAACGGACCAAACATATTGATGTTGAATACCACTACATACGCGAGAAAGTCGACAATCGAGAGGTTAACGTGGAGTTTGTACCAACCGAATCTCAATTAGCCGACATATTTACTAAAGCGCTTTCGAGAAATCGATTTATTGAATTATATACAAATCTCGGGTTAAGCATCAAACGCTCAGACGGCGGAAGTGTTGAGGGGAGTCATCGTGTTTGATGCGCGCGCAGATGAGAGCATCCAAGTAGATGCGGCGTTAGTCGATTGGAGCGCCAAAGCGTTAAGGCGGCCAAGCCGCATACCTGTATCGAGTTAGTCGTGTGAGAACACTCGTGCAATCACAAGCATTTCAAAGACGATACGTATATTTAACGATAGAGAATAAAACAATTATTATCATCATCATCGGTATATTGTGTCTACCGGTTTTCTTTTCAAACATCTCCCTTTCCAGCATTCGTAATTTTGTTCCGAATATCGTGCGCCTCGACAGTATCTATGTTTTGTTTTTTTTTTTGTTTTTTATGTGTTATTTTAGTTATGTATTGTAATGGTGACAATCTATATTTTTTCACTCGTGAAGCAGTGGAAAGAAAACAATAAAAAAGCGGGGATACGTGCACCGTTCACTACAATAGCGTTTTGTTCATAGACACCTTATATACATTGGGTGCTTTATAGAATTTTCATATTCAAAGTGGCGCCCAGGGTGGACGGCAATGATGCATGCGATTGGCGATCCCCAAGAGATTTGGCGCTGCTGGTGGCCTAAAGCAGAAGCTCTGGTGGTATAGTTGCACAATGTCGAAATATATTATATGTACATTAGGGTGGCTTAAAAAAAAATTTTTTTTTTCTGAATTCAATTAAAATACATTTACTGAAAAGTATCTTGCATCCGGAGAATTCACCCTAAATATGAGCCCGATCGGACTATTTTTAGGGGTCACGCAAGATGTTTCAAGTTTTTCCATTTGATTAACATGGGAAGAACGTAAAGTTTCCATTCAAAAAATCGTAGCGCCGCCAAATTTATAGCTACGTGGATCCCGTAAGCTCCATTCGAAAGCTCTTTAAAAACCGCTTAAAATGGCATACAGATCTTTGACATTCGATTGCAACATCCGTCGATAATTTTGTTTTTTCGTAAGAAACTATCGACGGAAGAAGCAATCGGATGTCAAAGGTCTGCATGCCATTTTAAGCGGTTTTTGAAAAGCTTTCAAATGGAACTCACGGGATCAACGTAGCTATAAATTTGACGGCGCTACGATTTTTTGAATGGAAACTTTACGTTCTTCCCATGTTAATCAAATGGAAAAACTTGAAAAATCTTGCGTGACCCCTAAAAAGGGTCCGATCGGCTTCGTCTTTGGGGTGAATTCTCCGGATGCAAGATTCTTTGCAGTGAATGTATTTTGATTGAATTCAGAAAAAAACTTTTTTTTTTAAGCCACCCTAATGTACATACTATACTATATGCTATGTACACATTAAGGTTGGCGTTAAAGGAAAAATTTGTCCTTCCAGTAAAAAAATCTGAAGTTGACCTCAAACAAAGAAGTCCCTTCAAATTTGAGCTCGATATCTTAATATTGAAGGGTGCCTGTGAATTTTTTATTTAATTCAATTATTGAATTATACTTTCAATTTTTAAAAAGGTTATCCTCCAAGTTGAAAAATCTGAAGTTGATCTCAAATGAAGAAGATCCTTCAAATCTGAGCTCTTAATCTTAATATTAAGGGGTGCCTGTGCATTTTTTATTATATGAAATTGCTTGATTTTTTTTACCGACACCAATGGGTGTGCGGTCGAAGCGCGGCTTCGGCGGTCTAACATGTTAGCGGGAGGCATCGGGGCTCGCGGCGGAGCGAGAGAGACGCGCGACGAACGTTCTGCCTCCTCTTAAAGTGGAGGTCTCCTGTTCGGTCAGTAACAGAAAACTATAATCTATTTTTTGATGCCCCGATTATTCTGTCAAATAAAACACGATATGACAATACTGCGAAATTCTGAGCTGCAGTATTGTCATATCGTGTTTTATTCGACAGAACGATGTGGCGACAACAAACGTTCCGTCATGATTGCAGCTATCTCTCTCGCACTCGCCGATGTAGTCTTCCATCTTAAGGTGAAGCACAACGTTTGTCGCGCAGTCAAAACGGAGGTAAATGCTTATCCGCATTACCTCCAAATTAAACAGAATACTCACAAGGCTGGCGTCCAGGAGAATATAATTAGTGCCATGTTCGCTGTATCAACGACTCGAGGCTCGAATCCACCCATACTCTCATCATGTTTGGGTATCCGCGAGTGCCGTTCAGCTATCGAATATATGGAAATTGTTAGAACCACATGTATGAGTCTGTAAAACAATCAAGTGAACTTTGTAAATGATGTAAATCATTCAATTTATTCATTTGCCCTAGTCACACAGCGCCGCGCTGTTGTATTTGAAAGTTTCCTGAGGTGTGGGTCCTCGTTGTGAATGAATCAAGTTCGTTATTCTCCATGGGTCTAGGTGGCTCAGTGTGGTGCTTTTTTTGGAAGCTACGAGCATTGTATTGGCACCTGGGTAAAAACTGCACGCAATTTCACGTAATATCGCATGGCTCTGCACGTACGATTCTGCTCGCCGTTTCACTTAGTATCCGTTAGCACAATGCTTGACCGCCAATTCTCTCATTTATGGACCAGTTGAGATAAAATTCGGTGCAGAGACGTAGATCGATGACCCAAGAACAGAAATGATAATATTAAAAACGTTTTTTTAACCCCCCTTCTGCAGATTAAAAAGTGAACTAGAATTTTTGTTTTTTACTCGCCCCATCGAGTGAAATACCCTTTAAGGCGTCTGGCCACCCTGGCGAACCGAAAAATGCACTTTTTTTTTAAATTAATAAATTCAAACATATGGGCCGGAACATTTATATTTTTTAACTCAATATCATAAAGGGTTTCAAGAATAACATTGTAAAATTTTATTTTAAAATATTAAAAAATGGCGCCGTGATGTTGTTTGCCGCGGAGGTCCTCCACATGATACGCGCGGTCCTTGTCCCACCTGGTACTCGGTCATGGTACATCTAAAAAAAAAAAAATTCAGGTTATTCTTGAGTAGTGTGACTACCATGTAGCGAGCCGTTTTTTTTTTCGACCATTAGAAAAATTATGGTGAGCCGAAAAAAAAATATTTTATTTTTTACCGAAATTTTTCAAGCAAAAACATTAATAAAAAAAAACTAATCAAGTCATCCAAAAAATCTTACGTAACATTGTAGATAATGTATCTTAAAATATTCAGTAAAAATTTGAAAGCAATCGGACAGATAGTTTCCGAGATCTCGAAGGTACCAGGTCAAAAAATGTAGTTTCGAGATAATCGCAAAAGAAAGTAACCGTGCAGTTATTTAACTGACGGCGCGATTTTGGCGAGTCTTACCTTCAATCAGCGATCCCTGGACCATAGACGACTTCTCCGGCAGCTGATTGAGAGTCTTGGGCCCTTTTTTGGCTATCCCTTCGTACTGTTCTTGCTTCCTTAGAATCATTTTGAGCGCGAATGTCCGCTGTAGCGCAGCGCTCATCGCCTACTGTAGTGCAGAAACTGTAGCTGCGATCTCCAATGGTTAGATTTAGAACATTCATCATGAGAAGAATACTCTTATACCCATCGTTGAAAGTACTGGTAACAATGTACGTGGCAATTTCAACGATATTTGCAGCGCTGAAATTCGTTTTTGGACCCATTGACCAGATGACGGAGTTGACACTTTCATTATTATTCTGCGTGAAGCCTCTTTCGCACCGTTCTAACAAATCATTTGCAGTGAGGTCCTCATAAATAGGCCGAATCGCATCTTGGACCATTTGAGGTAGTGCATTCTTATGCTCATATTCGTCTAAAGTGCTCATCGATTTCGATATTTGCCAAGAGCACCACGAATCAATTCCCGAAGGACAATTGTCATGCTGCGGATTTTCATCGGTCGAGATCTTGTGCATGAATGTCGCGCAAATCGCCTTCGTCATTTCGTCTTTCGAATAGAAGAATCTTGAAATACCGAGGCCGTAATATACTGTTAGCTTGTTGATTAACTTGTCGGTTAGCTTTCCTTTGCCACCAAGACCGCTTTTTTCTTTTTTTACTTTACGAAGTCGTGTGCCCATTCTTTTCTGCACATGACCTATGCATTCTTTTTTCATCACTTTTGCTTTGTATGGATTGGCGTCAACAATTCCTTTATACGTTTTTGAATCTCTATCTCCAATGTAATTTGCGTAACGAACATTATATTTCTCCATCGACCTCGAAAATATTTCCACTATGCTGTCGACTTCCATTTTTCCCGCAGGACCTTCATGATTGGCGGCACATTCTTCATTATGATCTTTCCACTGCTCGAATTCAATGGTGCCAGGATTTTTACTCCAATGCTCACAAGCTTTGCAGTAAGAAGATTGTATTGTTACATCTATCACTTTCCCTGAGCAATATCCAATAATCGTCGATACGCCATAATGCGAAGAGAAACCACGTTTGTGCCAAGTTCCGTCGCTAGAAACAGTCAACCCTGGACCTTTCCCCATTTCTGTTGTTAATTTTTGTTCTTTTTCCACAGCATTTTCCATCGATATTTTGCATACACTTTCTGCAGTGGTGTGAATTTGTTTGACAACGGTGTCGTAAAACAAGTGATATACCGTTTTTGGTAAATCCATGATGCCACAAAATTTATTGATTCCTTTCTGACCAATTCCGAATAATCTAAACGCGAATACGATTCGTCGATTTATGTCGTACGCCCTGTGATTAATGAGAGGACTTGAATCGACTATGGTTGGTTCACACAAGTCACACGACACCACTAACTTGAAACCGAGTCCACGAATACTCGTTTCCGAAAACGTAATGTCACCGTTGCACTTTTTGCACTTCACAACGTTACTAACCGCAGAAAAAACGGTCACAAAGTTGATGATACGGTATCCGAAATTCGCATAACCGGTACATCGATTTCTTCGCTGGGCTTTAATTTTTTTGCCGATCGACTCGTACTCGCCTTTTCCTGCTCCATTTCGTATCATGTCGAAATGTCGAGAGTATAATGTCGAGACGCTGGTTTTTCTTTCATTTTGCTTCCTCATAAAGGAAGCTTTGTGACGGTCCGAAATTTTTTTTTCGAGATTTTGATGTCAATAGGTTCAGAATGTCCTAAAACATCTAGAAAACACATTCGGAAAAAATGTCCGGATGTATGTGTGTGTGTGTGTGTGTGTGTGTGTGTGTGTGTGTGTGTGTATGTATGTAACCACCCTCTAAAATTCAAACGTTCATAACTCGAGAACGGTTGAAACTACCGTACTCAAATTTTGCACACATGTGATACCTTCTAATATCTATGTAATCTGTAAATTTCGCAATTATCGACGGACTCGTTCGGCTTCGACAGCGTTTTGAATTTTTCAAAAAATGTCTGTAGCCACGCTAGCGTCCGTAATTTTTGACATTTTCGGCTAAATAGTTTCTTTCATATAGAATTAAGTACAGAAACGGTTGGTATTGCATTTGAGCCGAGTCCACCAATAACTTTAGATTTTATGACTTTTTGAATTTTTCAAAAAATCAACTTTTTTGCTCTATTTGTCGTTAACTTCAACCAATCGAACCATAATTCTCTGCAAGTATGGGATGTCATTGTGTTATAATACATATCAAATTTGGCCGAGATCGGCTGAACGGATCGAGTTCTAGAGCAATTAGAAATTTCTAAGTTCCGACCCCTGAAAATTCAAAATCACTTGACCGAACGTGCTCAAATTTATACACACGCTCAAACTAACCGTCAGCTTAAGTTGTTACTAGATTAGATAGGAATTAAATAACGCGCTCGAATTTTAAGACACATTGAATTTTTATATACGTTCGAGTCGGTTTTTATACGGTGGGAAGGATCTACGGATATCCTGCATAAAACGAGCTGCAAGCTGAAACTTGCCATTGGCTTCCCCTGAATTTTCGGTAGTGAACGGAACTTCCTTTATGAGGAAGCCGAAGATTAAAAAAAATAAAATAAAATAAATCGAGAGATGCTTCCTCATAGAAGGATTTCGTGCACTACCGAAAATTCAGGGGAAGCCAATTGCAAGTTTCAGCTTGCAGCTTTTTCGTGATATTTTTGTCAGAATATTTTCACGTGCTTCTGCGTTGCTCGTCGAACGGACGCTAGTGAAACTAGGAATAACGGACCTAAATTCAGGGAAGTGTTCTCACACTACTTTAGGTAACACAGTGAATGATTCATTTTATAAAATAAATTTAAAAAATTTAAAAAAACTCCCGGCTGGAGTAAAAATCGAAAACAAAAAAAATTAGAACGAAAAAAAAGTAATCTGATAGAAAGCATGGATAAAATTCATGAATCTAAAAAAAAAACAACAAATTAATAAATTTAAAATGGAAAAAACAAATTAGTGAAATTAAAAGAATGAAATAAATAAATAAATTCAAAAAGGATGAAATAATTCAAGAAGTCATCTTAGTTTATTCGTAGTTTGAATTATGATCGTTCGTTTGTATGAGTTCAATTTTTTGAATCGTGGTAATTTTCTCACTGCCCTCAATTCAGTCGGGAGACGTTTTCTTTCGTATCGTCGAACATCTAAATCCAGATCGTCTTCATGTTCAATTATCTAATGGCGTCTTCTTTGCACTGTCAAACATCTATATCCTGTATCATATTTATGGTTAATGAATGACGTCTCCCGACTGAATTGAGGGCAGTGAGAAAATTACCACGATTCAAAAAATTGAACTCATACAAACGAACGATCATAATTCAAACTACGAATAAACTAAGATGACTTCTTGAATTATTTCATCCTTTTTGAATTTATTTATTTATTTCATTCTTTTAATTTCACTAATTTGTTTTTTCCATTTTAAATTTATTAATTTGTTGTATTCTTTTTAGATTCATGAATTTTATCCATGCTTTCTATCAGATTACTTTTTTTTCGTTCTAATTTTTTTTGTTTTCGATTTTTACTCCAGCCGGGAGTTTTTTTAAATTTTTTAAATTTATTTTATTTCATACTTTTTAAAGATAATTTGATATAATTTTCTCCACGTCCGCCAATGATTGGAATCATTTGGCTCGAACAAGACGTCCACGTCACAAAACAATTTTTCCTACTAGTGTCATAATGTACTATTGTTTATCGATTCAATATCGTAAAACGTGACCACTGTATAGAAATTTGATGAGACAAGACTTTGAAAGTATCGACGAGCTGCGGCACATGCTGGTTGTCCTTGGGCGCAGTTGAGTACAGTCTCAGCGAAATGTCAGGGAATCATGTGATTGTTCAGCGCGGCTCCATGTAGCCATGACAAATTGTCAGCCCATCGTGGAGTCTTGAGGGCGGCTTAATACAGCCTTGACCAAATCGCAGTGCATTATGGAGATTATAAGCGCGGCTCTATGTAGCCTAGACCAAATGTCTGCGCATTGCACAGTTTTCGAGCGCGGCTCGACGTAGCCTTGACCAGATGTCAGTGCATTCCGCTCGTCCTTCCCAGTGATTATAGGTTTTGAATATGTCTTGAGCAGGTGAACATTGAATGAATGCAGCTTCGAAAAGGACCTGACTCATATAGGAAAAACAATGAAAACAAATATACATATTGTGCATTCTGACAAATCGCTGTGTCTAAAGTTTTGTCGGTTGGAAGATAAAGTAAAAAAAATTGAATCCGACAACAATTTTTTTCTTTCGAATTGCCAATTCCACCGAGGTAAACAATATCACTGGGCATAACCACATCGTCCAGCTGAACATCAATATTCACGTTTTTCACAATCCTGATAACATTATCATACGTTGAATAAAAAAGAATGAACTCATTAAACAATATCGTTCGTACGTGAAATCAGTTGATGGCCATAAATAAAACAATATCACCGGGCATAACCACGTCATCCGACCTAACCTCCACATTTACATACATCTCAATTTCACGCCCGAACACAAGTATCCAGAATTATTAATTCGACGTGCTTGTTAAAATCGTCAGTAGATCAATCCTGCTAACTAGCTAATTATTGAACGTTAAATGGAAAATGCACTCTTTAAAAAAATATCGTTTATACGTGAAATCAATTGATAAAAAATGTTCACTCTGAATCACTCGAGAAAAAAAAAAAATTTCGGTTGAAAGTTCTGTTTCGAGGTTAAAACGATCGACCAATCGCGCTGTCTCTCTTGCACTCAGCGATATCGTCCAGAGCCTCGATGCAAAATACACGGATACGTTCCACTGCACTTACACACGCGCTGTCACAGCTGACGATGCCGTGAAGTCTGCAATGCATGCAGTCGAACCGATCAAAATTGCGATTTGAAGAAAACGTTCGAAAGCGTTCAAATTTCTACATTTAATATCTCCGCGAGTTGAGATCTGATCATAAATATTATGGAAGCAAAACCCTCTCTGTGACTTCCGACACCGATGTACATCAATTTGTAAGAAGACAATCAGCCGTTTGGCCAAAAACGCGTTACCGACAAAACGCCAATTCACGTTGCTCACGACGAAACACATAACTCCCGTTTTCAGCCGGGAGCAGAGCTGCCAGATCGTGGGATATTTATCCCACGCGAGGGCGTGTCGGCACCCTTTCCAGTACCGTTCTTTCCCGCAGCGTCTGGCAAATCAGGGGCTCGGCTTTACTTTTTCGATATACCCAACCAATCGCGTCGCTCTAACCATGCGGCTGCCGACTGTCTTTCTTAGCTTGCTCTTGTTGCGCGCCAAAATACAAGATATGCATCGGACCAACATTAACAAGTTGTTACCGCAAATTACTTTTAATCACTAATTAATAACGGGATTGAAATTTAAAGATTTATAATTTACTCGCGTTACGACAGCTACCAGACTGTCGTTTTTCCTACATGTGTGAGATCGTGATACTTATTAAAGCATGCGTGCTGTTTCTTTTTCCAACAGTGTTCAAACGATCGGCGTCTAGACCTCACGCTGATTCCTCACAGCTGACACGCTTGTCGACGTTTTCTCCTAACTGTTATTGCCAAAATTATTTTCCATCACTCATGAACAAAATACTTTTTGAGTTTTACAAATGATGTTCATTTCACGTTATTATTACTGCCAAACTGTAATTTCTCCCACCTGTGGGAATTTCATTCGATCGTACGTATCATTTATTCCGACAACGTCATCGTGTCTTGTGTTCCGCAAACGCGGTTCCGCGAACGCCCAGCAGATGTCAGGCATTTCAGAGGCGGCGTCAAAAATCTGCCTCTCCTCAAGCGCTTTTGGGAAAAAGGCGTGGTGGGGACCGATTTCGAGAGTCCCTTCCCCTCAATCTGGCAGCACTGGCCGGGAGTTAATAAAAGGACACAAGACGACAGCGGCATGAGCTAACCCGTGCGAGTTTTGAAAGAGGGTCGGACCGCGCGGTCGACCGCCCGCAGTGGATCAACCTTCCTGTCGAAAAATGCCTGTAACTTGGCCAATTTTGAGTGTTTCGATACGCAACAGGTCTTAAAATGTTCTTTACAGTTCAGGGTTTATTTCAAAAAAATGAAAAGAAAAAAAATTCCAGGGTGGCCAGACGCCTTAATAGGCTTCCTCAAATGCAATTTAAAAAACCCGCGTGACGGCAGCAAAGCACAATCGGAAATCCAATAGTTACTATAGATAAGCTTTTTTTGCTCATTGTTTGCTAATTGTTTGCTAAAGTGAAAATTTTTTTGCTCGTCCGGTTTTTGAAAAAATCGATTTTGAAAAAGACTCTGCTAGCGTTATATAACGCTAGCAGAGCACTAACTAGCAAGGCAAAATCGTACGATCTGACTGTACTGTATTTTTTTGCTAATTGTTTGCTTCCAAAATATCGGTGGTTCAACCCCGTCAGTTAATTATTGACGGAGATATCCACCCTCGACGGCCCGAGCTACCCTTACAGACAAATTTTCGATATTTCGTCGATATCGCTTTTCTTCTTTGCGCTAGAATTCTTTGCTAATTGTTTGCTCGCGAAATATCATTGACTAAACCCCGTAGCATTATTATTTTTCGAAATTTCCACCCCCCGAAGACTCTAGCCGCCCTCAAAGACAAATTTTTGATAATTCATCGATATCGCTTGTTTTTTTTGCACTAGAATTCTTTGCTAATTGTTTGCTCTCGAAATATCATTGACTGAACTCCGTAGCATTATTATTTTTCGAAATATCAACCCCCCGAGGACTCTAGCCACCCTCAAAGACAAATTTTTGGGAATTCATCGATATCGCTTAGTTTCTTTGCACTAGAATTCTTTGCTAATTGTTTGCTCTCGAAATATCATTAACTGAACCCCGTAGCATTATTATTTTTTTAAATTTCAACCCCCCCGAAGACTCTAGCCACCCTCAAAGACAAATTTTTGATAATTCATCGATATCGCTTAGATTTTTTGCACTAGAATTCTTTGCTAATTGTTTGCTCTCGAAATATCATTGACTGAACCCCGTAGCATGATTATTTTTTTTAATTTCAACCCCCCGAAGACTCTAGCCACCCTCAAAGACAAATTTTTCAAAATTCATCGATATCTTTTCTTTGCTTCACCCTAGAATTCTTTGCTAATTGTTTGCTCTTGAAATATCATTGACTAAACTTCGTAGCATTATTATTTTTCAAAATGTCAACCCCCCGAGGACTCTAGCCGCCCTCAAAGACAAATTTTTCATAATTCATCGATATCTTTTCTTTGCTTCGCCCTAGAATTCTTAGCTCATTGTTTACTCTCGAAATATCATTGACTTAACCCCGTAGCATTATTTTTTTTTCTAATTTCAACCCCCCGAAGACTATAGCCACCCTCAAAGACCAATTTTCGATAATTCATCGATATCTTTTCTTTGCTTCGCCCTAGAATTCTTTGCTAATTGTTTGCTCTCGAAATATTATTGACTGAACTTCGTAGCATTATTATTTTTCGAAATGTCAACCCCCCGAAGACTATAGCCACCCTCAAAGACAAATTTTTCATAATTCATGAATATCTTTTCTTTTCTTCGCCCTAGAATTCGTTGCTAATTGTTTCCTGTCGAAATATCATTGACTGAACCCCGTAGCTCGATTATTTTTCGCGATTCCAACCCAGAAACAATATCGATGAATTATCGAAAATTTGTCTTTGAGGGTGGCTAGAGTCCTCGGGGGGTTGAAATTTCGAAAAATAATAATGCTACGGAGTTCAGTCAATGATATTTCGAGAGCAAACAATTAGCAAAGAATTCTAGCGCGAAGCAAAGAAAAGATGTCGATGAATTTTGAAAAATTTGTCTTTGAGGGTGAATAGAGTCTTCGGGGGGTTGAAATTAAAAAAAACAATCATTCTACGGGGTTCAGTCAATGATGTACCAAGAGCAAACAATTAGCAAAGACCTCTAGGGCGAAGAAAAGAAAAGATATCGATGAATTATCAAAAGTTTGTCTTTGAGGGTGGCTATAGTCTTCGGGGGGTTGACATTCGAAAAAATAATCATGCTACGGGGTTCAGTCAATGATATTTCGAGAGCAAACAATTAGCAAAGAATTCTAGGGCGAAGCAAAGAAAAGATATCGATGAATTATGAAAAATTTGTCTTTGAGGGTGGCTATAGTCTTCGGGGGGTTGAAATTTCGAAAAATAATAATGCTACGAAGTTTAGTCAATGATATTTCGAGAGCAAACAATTAGCAAAGAATTCTAGGGCGAAGCAAAGAAAAGGAATCGATGAATTTTGAAAAATTTGTCTTTGAGGGTGAATAGAGTCTTCGGGGGGTTGAAATTAAAAAAAACAATCATTCTACGGGGTTCAGTCAATGATGTACCAAGAGCAAACAATTAGCAAAGACCTCTAGGGCGAAGAAAAGAAAAGATATCGATGAATTATCAAAAGTTTGTCTTTGAGAGTGGCTATAGTCTTCGGGGGGTTGAAATTCGAAAAAATAATCATGCTACGGGGTTCAGTCAATGATATTTCGAGAGCAAACAATTAGCAAAGAATTCTAGGGCGAAGCAAAGAAAAGATATCGATGAATTATGAAAAATTTGTCTTTGAGGGTGGCTATAGTCTTCGGGGGGTTGAAATTTCGAAAAATAATAATGCTACGAAGTTTAGTCAATGATATTTCGAGAGCAAACAATTAGCAAAGAATTCTAGGGCGAAGCAAAGAAAAGATATCGATGAATTTTGAAAAATTTGTCTTTGAGGTCGGCTAGAGTCTTCGGGGGGGTTGAAATTAAAAAAAATAATCATGCTACGGGGTTCAGTCAATGATATTTCGAGAGCAAACAATTAGCAAAGAATTCTAGGGCGAAGTAAAGAAAAGATATCGATGAATTATCAAAAATTGGTCTTTGAGGGTGGCTATAGTCTTCGGGGGGTTGAAATTAAAAAAAAATAATGCTACGGGGTTCAGTCAATGATATTTCGAGAGCAAACAATGAGCAAAGAATTCTAGGGCGAAGCAAAGAAAAGATATCGATGAATTATGAAAAATTTGTCTTTGAGGGTGGCTATAGTCTTCGGGGGGTTGAAATTTCGAAAAATAATAATGCTACGAAGTTTAGTCAATGATATTTCGAGAGCAAACAATTAGCAAAGAATTCTAGGGCGAAGCAAAGAAAAGATATCGATGAATTTTGAAAAATTTGTCTTTGAGGGTGGCTATAGTCTTCGGGGGGTTGAAATTTCGAAAAATAATAATGCTACGAAGTTTAGTCAATGATATTTCGAGAGCAAACAATTAGCAAAGAATTCTAGGGCAAAGCAAAGAAAAGATATCGATGAATTATGAAAAATTTGTCTTTGAGGGTGGCTATAGTCTTCGGGGGGTTGAAATAAAAAAAAATAATAATGCTACGGGGTTCAGTCAATGATATTTCGAGAGCAAACAATGAGCAAAGAATTCTAGGCCGAAGCAAAGAAAAGATATCGATGAATTTTGAAAAATTTGTCTTTGATGCTGGCTATAGTCTTCGGGGGGTTGAAATTAAAAAAAAAAATAATGCTACGGGGTTCAGTCAATGATATTTCGGAAGCAAACAATTAGCAAATAATTCTAGTGCACAGAAAATAAGCGATATCGATGAATTATCAAAAATTTGTCTTTGAGGGCGGCTAGAGACCTCGGGGGGTTGACATTTTGAAAAATAATAATGCTACGAAGTTTAGTCAATGATATTTCAAGAGCAAACAATTAGCAAAGAATTCTAGGGCGAAGCAAAGAAAAGATATCGATGAATTATGAAAAATTTGTCTTTGAGGGTGGCTATAGTCTTCGGGGGGTTGAAATTAAAAAAAATAATCATGCTACGGGGTTCAGTCAATGATATTTCGAGAGCAAACAATTAGCAAAGAATTCTAGTGCAAAAAATCTAAGCGATATCGATGAATTATCAAAAATTTGTCTTTGAGGGTGGCTAGAGTCTTCGGGGGGGTTGAAATTTAAAAAAATAATAATGCTACGGGGTTCAGTTAATGATATTTCGAGAGCAAACAATTAGCAAAGAATTCTAGTGCAAAGAAACTAAGCGATATCGATGAATTCCCAAAAATTTGTCTTTGAGGGTGGCTAGAGTCCTCGGGGGGTTGATATTTCGAAAAATAATAATGCTACGGAGTTCAGTCAATGATATTTCGAGAGCAAACAATTAGCAAAGAATTCTAGTGCAAAAAAAACAAGCGATATCGATGAATTATCAAAAATTTGTCTTTGAGGGCGGCTAGAGTCTTCGGGGGGTGGAAATTTCGAAAAATAATAATGCTACGGGGTTTAGTCAATGATATTTCGCGAGCAAACAATTAGCAAAGAATTCTAGCGCAAAGAAGAAAAGCGATATCGACGAAATATCGAAAATTTGTCTGTAAGGGTAGCTCGGGCCGTCGAGGGTGGATATTTCCGTCAATAATTAACTGACGGGGTTGAACCACCGATATTTTGGAAGCAAACAATTAGCAAAAAAATGCAGTACAGTCAGATCGTACGATTTTGCCTTGCTAGTTAGTGCTCTGCTAGCGTTATATAACGCTAGCAGAGTCTTTTTCAAAATCGATTTTTTCAAAAACCGGACGAGCAAAAAAATTTTCACTTCAGCAAACAATTAGCAAACAATGAGCAAAAAAAGCTTATCTATAGTAACTATTGGATTTCCGATTGTGCTTTGCTGCCGTCACGCGGGTATTTAAAAAGTTCTTAGACCTTTATTAATATAATCCTTTAGCCACGAGATGCTTGAAAGTCGTTCGAGCACAGACATAGATCTCGATGCATTTGAGCAAGAAATGGGATGGAGCTGCAAGCGTTGACCGCAGCTCAAGAAAGTGCTCAACGTTCCAAAGATGACCAAGGCCATCGATCGCACGGGAAAGCTTCTCGAAAAATCTGCCATTAAGCCAGGTTTTGAACCATTGGAAACCGTGCCGACATCAGCGTCAAGAGGCTGCGAGCTCTCAGATGTAAAGAGCGTTCAAAGAGGAAATAAAACACGATCTCGAAATAATTTAAATGAGATCCCTCCTTGTTTCAAAATATTTCTACAAAAAAAATGACATAAGCAATGCCAAAATATTTCGAAATCATCAAAGTTGTCGATTCTCCCGTCGAATATTACAACGGACGTCTGACCAAGAAGGAAAGAAAGCGAACCATTGTCGACCAACTCATGGCAGACGCAGAGTTTTCGAAAGAATGGTAAGATTCGTCGATTGTTTTAGAGACGATGTCCTTATGTGAGAGGATTCATTTTTTTTATTAATTCATTTGTACGCAAGAAAAATAATTAAAAAATTTCATGACAAAAAAAGTATCAGTTCCGCGACTTCCACCGGTCTTCCCAACCGGACAAGAATAATTTTGTCAACGAATATTTTTTTAACGTTATCCGATCTGGTTTTCATAATCTCAGTGTCAATCAGACCCGGAAGTATTGCATCGACTCGCACACCGGATATCTGCAATTCAAATGACAAAAAAAATGTAAATAAATGAAAAAAAATGAATCAAAAGATTTTTTAAAACACGCGACTGCAAAGAAAATGAATAAATTTACAACGGATGAAACAAATTGATTGAATGAAAAAGGATGAAACAAATTATAATGTCATACGACTATTATTTTCTATTTAGCTGGGAGATGTTGAATTTATCTGAAAGATCATATGGTGTATTGTTTTTTCTGCAGAAGCTCTCATTTACTATGCAATAGAGATTTACCTTCGTATAAATATTTTTCATCGCTATCATTTCATTACCATCGGCTCGTCAAATAAAATAAAAATTAAGTTTTATCCTCCGTCTTCCTGGAAACACAACTTGTTTGCCTGCCTCGAGCAATGGTTTTGGCGAATTCTTGAGCTTTGATAGGCAGACTTCATTACCTCAGCCAGGTAGGCTCGACGTCCGGCATCGATGCATTGAGCTGAGCTTCCTCCGCAAGGAAGACGATGGACTCCTCCGACAGAAAACTGTAGTCCGGCGCAGTTGGAATAGGTCTTTCGCTTTCCAATCACTTTACCGGCTTTGTTTTTCAACACAAATATATGGGCCGAGTGAAAATTAGAAGAATACATAACCCTTATCCTCATTCCCTATGCAATAGAGATTTATCTACGTTTAAATATTTTTTGGCCCTGAAAAGGACCATCGGCTCATCCAGTGATGCCAGATTCAGGGGAAGTGACTTCGAAAAAATGCCTCTTTAGGAGCAGCGCTTAAGGAGAAGTAGCTCGCTGGCCCCGCCCACTAGGCGGTTCGCATATCGACATGTGGATATGAACCGATAATGCTGCGAGAAAAAGTGAAATCGTAATAGAAAGAGAGAAAACTAGATGGGTCTATACTTCTCTTTCTCCATTTCTGTGAGAGAAAGAAAGAGAGGCTTAGACCCAACTAGTCTTCTCTCTTTCCATTGCGATTCCACTTTTTCTCGCAGCATTGTCGGTCCATATCTATACGTCGATGGGTTTGCAGCAGCTCAGCTGTCAGTCGGTTGGTTTACGATTTGAGCGGAAATCGGAGGTTATGTTAAATATTTTTAAAAATGCCGGATTGAACACTTAAATTCGTTTAGTGAGTTAAAGATTTTTCGTGTTTGCATAAGATATTGTGCGAGTGGTCCCGCAAAGATGTGACCGAGAAAACTTGATCAACAATATCGGGAGAAATGCAATGGTCAGGTAAGATTAATAAACAGAAATCTTAAAAAAATGTATAACTCTTTTTTATTCTGGTTATTCTAGGAACAATTATTCTATTGCCATGGTAATCTAACATTTGGTGGTAAAAACTTATTAACCAAGAGCTTTTATAGATTTTGATTTATTATTTATACGCAAATGTCTCTGAGAGATATAGTTGTTGGCGATTACTTCCAGTTTGGTGATTGTCATGCTTAAAAAAATTGTATAACTAGATCTTGCCACTTCTTCTCATTTGGTAATATCTTATACCTCTTCTTTAACAAATTACATATGGTCTTTATCGTTACTTCAATAATTAACTCAGTGTTATGATTGCCTCGTTGAAAATTTAAAGCTAGCGTAGTAAATGTACCCTCTGTAGCCAGCTATCTAAAACAGAAATTATTCTTCATTGGATACCAGTTCAAACTGATAAATAATTAAACTCATGAATTCTTTGCAGGGGCTGATTCATAGAAAAAATGGAAGAAACTCGTGATGGCTTTGTCTGGACCTTCAAACCATCGCTAATTCTCTCTTTGACGACAGCAAAGCAAAGAACGACGACCCATTGGAAATATTTCGGTACAAGACCCTGGGATGATGACGCAGCTCGATGGAAATGAGTTTTATTAGACTCGATACATATGCAAGACGCATCCACGAAGTTTTCTAGCGTAGGAATAAAAAAACAATGTTGATTAGGCTTGTATAGAAAGAATCACATAAAATGTATCATATAATGTAAGTAGTATATTGGAAAAAAAGTTCATGATAGATTAAAATATAAATACTATTGCTGCTATAACACTTGCTAATTGCAAAATCAATACATGCATCAGTTACCTGAGAATCTTATAAATATTATCATCGATATATGGGTGCAGTGAATTAATTTTAATTTTTGATTTAATTTTATTGCAGCGGTTAGCAAATGAACAGCGCACCAACACCAGTTATGGTTATTGCTTAGTGGGAATGTACGCTGTTCATCCCCCAGGTCCCACCACGTGGAGGTCGCTGCATAGGGACCCACCCGGAGGCCTTTGCTACGTGTGTACATAAATACAGAGATCGTAGAGGCCCCAATCCCACCTTCCAGTAATACAAATGAAATAAAAAATGCTTGAATTTAAATAAAATGCCTTTCTTATCTTGGCTGATAAAAATGCGACGATATTTATCAGTCGCAAAAAAAGTCTCTTTGAAAAAAATAAAACAATTATACTCAAGTAAAAAATGAATAGAAACCAGAAAATAAAAAGCCTCTCATACGGGCATGAAAATGCGACGACATATTCAAATCGCAAATCAAGAAACAAATGAATAAATGATAAAATAAAAATGAAATAAAACAAATCTGGTTTCAAAATGAATGGCGATTTCTTAGCCGCGGAAGAAAACAAAAATAAATTATGTTATTTAATTCTGAAATAAATAAATAAATAAATATATATTTATATATATATCAATATATGCATCTGTGTGTATGTATACACAAACAACACTTAAAAATAAATTAACAGAGGATATAATATGTAAACTGATCAATATTCTTATTGAAGTAATATTTTTTATCTTCAGTCTTTATCGTCACAGTTTTTTATCCGCGAATTTTAATTATTCTTTTTTTACGCGGTGTTTATCACGATTAACGGTGGCATTGATAATTTATTTATATTAATATTTAAACCCGTCGATCGTTATGTAGTGGTGATATTTGGATAAAAATAACCAAACTTACTTAAACGGCGTCAGGCTGTTGCGACGGGTATAAATTTTCGCTACAGTGGAGAGCTAAATGTCTTTTGTCTACTTCAAAATTAGTACAATTGATCCCAGCATTTTGAAAGGCTAGGCGGACTCTGCAGATGGCATCTAGGCACTTTTGACCAATACGATTGCGCTTCTTCGTTTTCACATCAGTGACGATGGAAAATATCCGTTCAGCCTCGGCATTGGAATGGGGAAGGGACATTACGATAGAAACTATTTCTTCTAAAATTGGAAATTTTTTTTCGTCCGCAAAATTTTTCATCTGTGCAATTTCTTTCCAAAATGACTCGACGTCGAGGCCCAGAAGCTCTTGCTTTTTTTTCTCCGGGATTCTAAAGTGTAATGAGGACCACTCGATTTCTAAATCCGTAAGGTTGAACGGTCCGAAGCGCTGCGCTACGTTTATTACGTTTTGAAGACTTTTTGAGTTGCTGAAGAGGGCATTACGAGGGTCCACGAATTGCAATTCGTCTAAAAGGGAGGATTTTAATGGAAGTCGACGAGCCATCTCCGTCACAGCCGTGGCATAAAATACCAAGCAAGTTTGGCGGATTTTAATCGCGTTGATTTCCGGAATTTGAACCAACGCCGCTGCGCATTCGAGACCGAGGTTAATCTAGTCGAGGGGGACGAAGTTCCGGGGATCGGAAACGTTCAAGTTTCCTGCCTTCAGTTCTTCGAGAACTTCTTGTCTGAGAAATTTCGATCCTAATTCCGCGACGACCCCTACAGCACGAAAGATTCCAGGAACGTTGTAGCTACATCGCATGGCAAGATTGCAATGTTGCTCGAAATATTCCCAGAACATTACTAAAATGTCTCTATGTCCGCGCTTCAGAACATTACAGCAATGTTGCACAACGATGCAGAAATATTACCTGCAGCGTTATCGCGATATACCAGCAGCATTGTGTTAAAGTTGTAGCAAGTTATCGCCAGTTACTTGCTACGTTGATGCAATGCTGCATAGCATTGATCCAATATTCCAGCGACGTCGTACAAGCTTCCAAAAGTTGATCATATTAAAAAAAGGGATGATTATAGTCTGCCTCGGAACAGTCTTCCCCGGAACAGTCTGCATCGGTATTGTTGGGCAGACTAGTCTGACGTGTTTCAAGTCCGCCTAACGATGCCGAGGCAGACTGTTCCGACGAAGACTGTTCCGAGGCAGACTGTAGCCATCCTTTGAAATTATGATATGTCAAAGGATTTAACACGAGCAATTGATTAAAAATATATATATATATGATTGGTTCCATAAACTATAGGCATCGGTCCGGGTGACCCCCCCTCAGATTCTTTTCAAATTTTTTTGGGATGTAGTCCTTGATGACCTATATGTGCCTGAATTTTTTCAGATTTTTTCCTCCATTATTTCGGCTGTAGTAATTAAGGGCATTTCCTGACATTTCCGTTTTTTTTTTTTTTCAATTTAATTTCATAGTATTGTATCGCAAAATGAAAATTACACTCAGAATGCATTTCTATGTGAAATTGTCTCAACTTTTTGAAAAAAATATTGATTCTCAGTTTGGACTAACGCAAAACTCTCAAAATTGACCTTTAATAATAAAAAGCTATTTTTCGGCCATTGCGCATGTCTGAAATTTTTTTTCAATATTTTTTTCAGAAAGCTGAGAAAATTTCACATATAATACGTCAAATTCACGTTGGGATGTCTGTAAAAACTGCCAGAATCGATGAAAGTTCAAAAATTCAATGATAAGCCAAATTTCATTTTCTCCCTTCAAAATGTATAAATTCTCCTTCAATCCTCTTGAGCTATCGATCATTTTGAATTTTTGTCTTTTAGATAGAAATGCAATGTCTTGACTACTCCCAATATCCTGCAGTGAAAGAAAGTTATACGATTATTTATAGAATGAAATCAAAAATAGGCCTGCAACATTTCTTGAAAATATTTCTTTAATTGCAAAATAGTTTTTATTCGTTTTTAAAAACTTGAACAATAGAAAAATTCGAAGAATTCGACACAGGCCTTACAATAGCGGAACCTAAGTTATTGCTAATTGGCGTAACTGTCTCAAACACGATTTCGTTATGGTTCATTTATTTCAAGTCGAATTGGTAGCTTACTTAAATAAAAAATTTCATGTGGTAAAAAGAATTCACTACTTCAGTGATGGAGCGCCGCAGCAATTTAAAAATAAAAACGCATTTACAAATTTATGTTATCATGAAAATGATTTCGATATTGAGGCTGATTGGCATTTTTTCGCGACCGCGCATGGCAAAGGACCGTGTGATGGTTTGGGAGGGGCCATTAAGCGAAATGCAAGAAAAAGGTCGTTGCAGATGGACCCAGACGAACACATTCTCACACCATACGATTTGTTTGAGAGGACAAATCAAAGTCTGCCAAATATCGACGTTGTGTTCGTTGAGGGGACGAAATATTTTGAATTAAAGCCAACGTTAGATGAACGAGCATCTCACTCGAAATCAATCAAAGGAACCCGATCAATTCACAACATTACGCCAATTAGCAATAACTTAGGCTCCGCTATTGTAAGGCCTGTGTCGAATTCTTCAAATTTTTCTATTGTTCAAGTTTTTAAAAACGAATAAAAACTATTTTGCAATTAAAGAAATATTTTCAAGAAATGTTAAGGCCTATTTTTGATTTCATTCTATAAATAATCGTATAACTTTCTTTCACTGCAGAATATTGGGAGTAGTCGAGACATTGCATTTCTATCTAAAAGACAAAAATTTAAAATGATCGATAGCTCAAGAGGATAGAAGGAGAATTTATACATTTTGAAGGGAGAAAATAAAATTTGGTTTATCATTGAATTTTTGAACTTTCATCGATTCTAGCAGTTTTTACAGACATCCCAACGTGAATTTGACGTATCATATGTGAAATTTTCTCAGCTTTCTGAAAAAAATATTGAAAAAAAATTTCAGATATGCGCAATGGCCGAAAAATAGCTTTTTATTATTAAAGGTCGATTTTGAGAGTTTTGCGTTAGTCCAAACTGAGAATCAATATTTTTTTCAAAAAGTTGAGACAATTTCACATAGAAATGCATTCTGAGTGTAATTTTCATTTTGCGATACAATACTATGAAATTAAATTGAAAAAAAAAAAAAACGGAAATGTCAGGAAATGCCCTTAATTACTACAGCCGAAATAATGGAGGAAAAAATCTGAAAAAATTCAGGCACATATAGGTCATCAAGGACTACATCCCAAAAAAATTTGAAAAGAATCTGAGGGGGGGTCACCCGGACCGATGCCTATAGTTTATGGAACCAATCATATATTTATTTTTCATAATAAACGCGTAACAAAGTTTTATTCAGCGGCATCGTCGGTAGCATATGAGTAGTTATCGACGTTATCGTTATCATTACGTTGTAATTCTCGGCTTTGTTGACGGATGCGGTGTGTTTTGGGTTGCGCAAACCATTTCGATGTAACGTTTTTTATACTTGCGTCTGTGCAGTGGGGTGCACACATGATATGTGCGGCTTCTGAAATGATATAAAATAAAAAATGTTATACGATCACGGAAAAATTGTAGCAAACGATTATCTTATGAAACGAAATTACTAACTTATTATTAGTTTGGCCGTCCGCGATAACTTGAAGGCTTTTCTTTCTTTCGTCCGTCCCAGCTGAAGAGTTCGGCAAGCGGGTCCGTCCACAACTTTTTCATCGTGGACTAATGAAACATTTTTTTATTATACCATAGAGTATTTATTCTTTATTTATTTTATTTAGATTGCCTCAAACTTACCTGTATTTCCAAAGAGCCGTTTTACATTCAGTTTTATCCAATGATCGGGCTCATTTGTGGGTTGCAGTTGACGATGGATAGCTCTATCAATTGACCATTTTGAGGTTAGGAACTTCGGCCACCAGCTTTTCCCCGCATCTTTATCGAGCCACAGGGTCGGAACAATTTGTAAACCATCGTCGGATTCGACGATGGCAAACTTCTTCTCCGTTGGCATTCCGTTTCAGAGATACAACACGTTAATTCCATTTTTTTCGAACCACTTCACACGCCAAACGTATTGCGCACGATCGTTGAACGGGCATGAACAGGCAGTGAAGGGGAGAGCGGAGGAGAGTTGCGAGGAGAGGAGTGATGGACAAAGAAGATGGACTGGCAATTCAGCCGCGGCCAATCGCGTTATTCGACGACCCAACCTCTCTTTCCGTCGCGGGGGTGAATACGAATGTAGCATCCGCATAACGAAATTACGGATTACACCTCTGAATTATGTTTTTCCAAAAAATTTGACAATTAATCGACACGACATAATGAAACCCTAGTGCTATTTTCAACTAAGCTAATAATGTAAGCATACACAATGAAATAGAAGTAAGGATTTCGTTGTTTGACATTAATTGAACATTAATTTCGACAGTTTTTTCATTCATATCCTATTCGTGTTCTGCCGCGCAGACGGGGCAACATGGCCCACAAACCCCCATGGCCTATATCTCAGGTAAAAAAAAATGTGCAAATTGAAACGCTCAACAAAAGCGACATTTTTCGACATACTACTACGACATTAATTGGTATGAGAAGCAATAAAATTAAATATTTTGAATTCTAAGTCTATGTGATATCATTTTACCTGGATTGATCGTAATCAGCGCACGTTATACAGGGTGTTCCATTAATATTTATACTTTCGGTTTTTATGAAAAATAAAGGTCCAATTGAAATATAATTCGAGTGAAGCTTATAGGATTTGGAGGGGGACATCCGAAAACAAAAAAAAATTGTTGAAAATTCTAAAATTGTGGCACTACGGTGCATAACGTGTGTTTTTGAAATAGAAACAATACTTTGAAAAAAATGTCGCTACAACGCTGTTGCAATGTTGCAGTGCAACATTACAATATTTGAAATTAGAAATGTCGATGCAGCGTTGATGGAATATTTTACTGCAACTGCAATCTAAAAACATCGCTGCAATGCTGATGCAATAATTTGTGCTGTAGGGGGAGGGACCTACTGCTCTCGGCCAATTGGTGAATGAGGACTTTCCGCGATTGAAAAAGAATATTAAACTCGTTCATAATTTTCAAAGAATATTTCAAGAAGAACAGATAAATTTTCAACTCGTCACTGCAAAGTTTTTCTAAAATTTTCTTGGCTGATTTAAGTTTATCCTCAGTGACGGCGAGGGCAAAGTACATTTTCAAAGCATCCCAATTTTCTAGAAGTCGAACGACGCATTTATGTAAGGACAGCCATCGCGTGTTCGACAATTTAAGAATTTTACGTGTCTACATCTAAGAGTTCTTGAAACTCGCGCAGCACCGCACTCAGTTTCGCACTGCCGGACACGTATGTCGAAATACTTCTGATTAAATCTTCGAGTTTTCGAGGCAATTGAGCGCAAGCTTTACCGGCTATTAATGCTGCCGAATGGCAGATACAATTCAAAACTACAAGACCGGGCGCATCCGCTTCCAGTCGAGTCTTGAATGAATTATGTATCCCTGTCATTACAGCTGCATTGTCGGATGCCATGCCGACAATGTTTTTGACAGGGACGCCGTTTGCCTCGAGAACACGTTTAAAACTCGCATACACAGCTTCGGCTGATGTATCCCGAGCATCAAGTTCCACTAATTCGAATAGAGCGGTCATCGCTTTTTTACTTTTCGGACAAACAAATTAAACAATGACACATAGAAATTTGGTGTCAGTAATATCCGTACTCTCATCAATAAGAATCGAAAATTTTTGTTTTTTAATGACTTCTACAATTTTTTCAAGCTCGCGCTTTGCTGAACAATTTGTAACAATACTCGAGCATTTTGTCCGACCGAGCGAAAAGTCCTGGGCGATCCGCGAGTCTTTAAATGATTTTCGACATACCGGTCCAAGTTGATCAGCAATTTTGAAAGCGATATTATTCCCTGCGATAAGCGCTGACATACGGATTTCCGCGGCTCTGACGTCTAAACTGTGGGCTACGTCCTCATTCGGCAATGGATCAGCAGGCTCCACTTCGGCGGATAGTGCGAGCGCTGCCTTTTTTCTATGATATTTGCTGGTCGTATGCTTCAAAAACTCGCTTTTCCCCCCCTATTAAATCGCGATTGCAAAGACTACAATGGGCCCCGTTGGACTGCCCGGTAATTGGTTGCAGCCAACCGGAGAAATCTGGTAGCTGCAACCAGGAGAGCTTAAAATTTTTCACTTTACCACGCTTTATCGGCGGTGCTCCTTGAACGTCCTCTCCAACAGAGCGATCGCCCTGATCCACCGGATTCATCGTCACTTTTACCTCGAATCACTTAATAAATAACGGTAATTAACACTATCCACTAAACAACGATCGACGCGTTATGTTCACATGTTACGCGCCAGCTGACTGAAAATTACCCGCGCTTCATTTGTTAAAGCGATCTATCTGGCATCTGTTGCCGTCAACGGAAACACATCGGTAAAAGAATGACGATCGTTCGCAAGATTGAAACATATTTATCAAGGAATCAGATAGCCACACGCGACAAAATCTTATTTAAGCAGCAGTTATATTTGGAGAAAATAATATTATAAAATATAATTTATTATTGTATAAAAATATTAGAATTATTATTATTATTTTAATATTAGTATTTTTATTGTTTTATTTATTTATTTACTTAATTATTTATTTATTTATTTTTTGATGCATCAATGATCGTTAATGGTTCAACGATGAATGCTTTTTGACGTTCGTGAAAATATGTTCAATTGAACTTTTGGCGCGCAACCAGTGGACCTGACAAGATGTGATTGGTTCGTGTGAGCTGAAAGAAAACATGTCGTCGAGCTAACAATGCTAGCGCCCATATGTGTAAGGAAGGCTCGGTGAAAGCTTGAAGCAGCAATATAAACAATGCTGGCGATAATGTGGGTGAGAGAGGTTAAGTGACACCTTAAATCAGCATTATAAATTCAGTTATGCGACTTATATCCTAAGTGGGTAGTTATGATAATTAAGAAAAAAACATTACTCAGCATAACGATTTTTTTATTCATCTCTAATCAAGAACAATTTTGCCATACTGCTTGTTGATGTGGTTTCGACATACATATTTAAACTTGGTGCGCAAACGGAGCACGGTTGGGTGGGCGGGGCGTTACAATGACGCTATTGGTTTCGTCTCGCTTACGTCACCAGTGGGCCGGGCCGGCGAAGTGCTAAAGCGGAGCTGGAAAGGGAAGCAAATCGGGAAAAAATCCCGGCATCTGGCATCACTGGGCTGCGTTCCGAAACCTTACTCGAGTCAACTCGAGTAAGGTGCGAGTGAGATAGCGCCATCGAAGATTGCGGCGGAGCGAGAGAGATATTGAAGGAACGAGTTGTACTCGAGTTAGGTTTCAGAACGCGGCCCTGAATTGAAGTCTTCAATCGATATGTGGAGATAAAAAATTAAAAATCCGAAAATGCTCGGCCAACTTTACGTAGGTCGCCAAACTGCGGGCGGGCGTGGCTAAGCGCCTATGTCATGCTGTGGTGAAATGCGAAAACTCGATTTGGATACCAAGGCCAATCTGCAGATTCCAAACGAACCGGCGGATTACGATGTCGGTCGATAATAGATACCAGAGATGAGTAGGGAGATTGGTACGGAGCCCCTTTTTTGTAGTTTATAGTACTTCCCATTCCTCTCCCACGGGTGGTGTCCAGTCGACACCGGCGACTTGGGTTCCACTGGATTGTGGCTATGTTCACACTACATCGGGTGGACACTCAAGTACGAATCCGACCAAATCCGACCGTTCGAGCGCATTTACTGACAGCTGGGGCTGCGGGGCCTCAAATGTCAAACGCGGTTCAGCCAGAGATTAGAGGAGAGATCGCCAGCGAGGTCGGGGAAGCCGTTTCACCGACTTGTCGCGCTGCCAACCAGGGGGCCGGCGAACTAGCTCCCCCCGGGGCGTATATATGATAATAGCAGAGATGAGTACTACCCACCCACCCCTACCCCCCTACCTACTCATCTCTGGTAATAGCACAATGCTAAATTCGTATCGTCACCGTCAGAGGTGGTCAGAGCGTAGTGGGGAATATCCGAACAGGCCGCATCATTGAAATAAAATGTTGCGACAGCGAGACCCACGTGTCTTGCCACCGTAATTTAAAGGGAAACTCGTTCTTATGAAATAACTCGTTTATTTTCTACTTTTGATTAACGATGGTCATGAACAAATTTGTAGGAAATGTAATTATCTACCGTTTTTTTCATAACAATTCTTCGTCTCTGATCAATATTTTCGACTTTAATCTGAAAGAGGAAACAAAATTAAATAATGGTGTTGTCTCGTTTACTTTTCTAAGTTTAGCGCGTTAAGGGGGGGGGGGGGGGTAGATACTTCGATATTAAAAAAAGCATATTTTTGATAATTTTTTTTGCGACACCGCTAATATACATTTATTTCTATAATAACTACTAAATAACGTAACACTCGAAAAATATGCTATAAAATTTTCATTAACTTTTATAAACAAATGAGCCATTGACGGAGAATCTCTGCAGACGTCTAGAAAAAAAAGTTTTATTGCGGTGCCCATCATAACTGGATCATCTGAAACCGAAGATCCAAAATGATTTCATTAGGTGATAAGTTTCTGCAGGTTATAACAACGAATATTTTTTTTCATTGATTGGTCAATATTTTACAGCACTCAGAAGTCAAAATACTGATTTTTCATCAAAAAAAATGAAAATGTTGCCATTTTTAAATGATACAAAATTTGAAAAAAATCTTGACGTCATAACCTGCAGAAACTTATCACCTAATAAAATCATTTTGGTTGAATCTTGAATTTGGTTGGTTGGATGGTATCTCCTATTTGGTATCTCAATATTTTTTTAGCGATTTATATTGAATACGATTTTTTATAACAGATTGATTACAACAAAATCGGGAACAGAGTTTTTATTTCAAAAATCATATTTTAATGATAATGTCATGAAAATGAGAAATTCTAATGGAGGTTTATAGTTGAATATACGTACTTTCAGGGAAAAAAAACTTTATACGGGTTACTTTTAAAAAGTATAATTATTTTGACGATCGAAAATGTGGTTTCTGGCAGATAAAGAAAAATATTTTAAAAAAATAGTTATGGTATTTTTTCTCCAACAGAGCGATCGCCCTGATCCACCGGATTCATCGTCACTTTTACCTCGAATCACTTAATAAATAACGGTAATTAACACTATCCACTAAACAACGATCGACGCGTTATGTTCACATGTTACGCGCCAGCTGACTGAAAATTACCCGCGCTTCATTTGTTAAAGCGATCTATCTGGCATCTGTTGCCGTCAACGGAAACACATCGGTAAAAGAATGACGATCGTTCGCAAGATTGAAACATATTTATCAAGGAATCAGATAGCCACACGCGACAAAATCTTATTTAAGCAGCAGTTATATTTGGAGAAAATAATATTATAAAATATAATTTATTATTGTATAAAAATATTAGAATTATTATTATTATTTTAATATTAGTATTTTTATTGTTTTATTTATTTATTTACTTAATTATTTATTTATTTATTTTTTGATGCATCAATGATCGTTAATGGTTCAACGATGAATGCTTTTTGACGTTCGTGAAAATATGTTCAATTGAACTTTTGGCGCGCAACCAGTGGACCTGACAAGATGTGATTGGTTCGTGTGAGCTGAAAGAAAACATGTCGTCGAGCTAACAATGCTAGCGCCCATATGTGTAAGGAAGGCTCGGTGAAAGCTTGAAGCAGCAATATAAACAATGCTGGCGATAATGTGGGTGAGAGAGGTTAAGTGACACCTTAAATCAGCATTATAAATTCAGTTATGCGACTTATATCCTAAGTGGGTAGTTATGATAATTAAGAAAAAAACATTACTCAGCATAACGATTTTTTTATTCATCTCTAATCAAGAACAATTTTGCCATACTGCTTGTTGATGTGGTTTCGACATACATATTTAAACTTGGTGCGCAAACGGAGCACGGTTGGGTGGGCGGGGCGTTACAATGACGCTATTGGTTTCGTCTCGCTTACGTCACCAGTGGGCCGGGCCGGCGAAGTGCTAAAGCGGAGCTGGAAAGGGAAGCAAATCGGGAAAAAATCCCGGCATCTGGCATCACTGGGCTGCGTTCCGAAACCTTACTCGAGTCAACTCGAGTAAGGTGCGAGTGAGATAGCGCCATCGAAGATTGCGGCGGAGCGAGAGAGATATTGAAGGAACGAGTTGTACTCGAGTTAGGTTTCAGAACGCGGCCCTGAATTGAAGTCTTCAATCGATATGTGGAGATAAAAAATTAAAAATCCGAAAATGCTCGGCCAACTTTACGTAGGTCGCCAAACTGCGGGCGGGCGTGGCTAAGCGCCTATGTCATGCTGTGGTGAAATGCGAAAACTCGATTTGGATACCAAGGCCAATCTGCAGATTCCAAACGAACCGGCGGATTACGATGTCGGTCGATAATAGATACCAGAGATGAGTAGGGAGATTGATACAGCGGCCTATTCTCTGGGGGTAAAACTACTTCTCATTCGCCGAAAATTCCCGACATCCCACCACCGTCAAGTAAGTGGCGGCGTGGTGGGGCGTCGGGAATTTTCAAGGGAGTGGGGAGAACGTCGTTCAAGTTGTGGTGGGGCGTCTTTAACGGGTGGCACACTGAGGAACGGATTCGACCGTTCGAGCAGGCGTCGGACACTTCCATGCTAAGCTACGGGTACAGCGTTTTTGCGCGCCCTCACATTATGAAACCCGTAATATGGAACTAAAATCCAATATGGCGACCTAATGCCGCGAAATTTTGAATCGTATGGATGGATTCGATTTATGGAAAAAAGCTACAAGTATTGACATATAGAAAAAAGAAGATTGAAAAATGTGACAAGTATGATCAATTCCATACCTCTCATACTTCCAACATTTTTCAATTTCTTTCTCCCATATGCCAAATACCTGTGCCTTTTTTCGTGTGTAAAGGCAGGTTGAATGATGTAATACAAACTTTTCGATGAATAATTTATTATTATTTTTAAGAAAAGGTACAAAATTTCGTTTGATCGATGAACAGTCGAGACAATTATCTATTTTTCTTCTGCAGTTTCATTCTATATTGTTTTATAGCTTGATGAGACAAGTAAGACTGAGCAGTGAATCCAGGATTCTTTCCTTTAAGAAAATGGTTCATTAACCTGCACCAGCACAAAACGTATTCTGTGGTAATTGTCGTTACCAAGAGGTCAGCCACGTGCTCTGAATGAGTTTCGCAGTCGATGAACCTTAAATCCAACACCACTCTAAGTGGCAATTTTAGTTTTTCAGCAATGTCTTTTTTAAAACAAAAAAGAGGAATGTTTCCCTCCAAACAGGAATGAGCCTCTTTTAAAAGAGTGCTGAAAGCATCCCTTTTAAAAACAACTCGAAGGTTTTTCATGCACATGCAACAATCGCGACACTGTAGCTTGCGAACGAATTTATCGAAGACTGCGCTGTTCTCAATTTGGGTACCCGTGCGAGTCTCCTCCGTAGCAGGGAATAAAACGTAATCCTGTTCTTCATTGGTCGTTTCTGTTTCTTTTTCTGCGTTTTCCTTGTCTTCCGCCTCTTGAACCAGGGTAGCGAATTTCCGAAGAGAAAATAAAACGTCTGCGCCATCATCTTTGCAATTTCCTTTCACCGTCTTGGCCGATGTTAAGTTGTTGATTAACAATGATTTGTACGAGCCTTCGAACTGCGTGCATGTTGGATTGATATTACGGTTTCCTTGGCTTCTAATCATTCCAAAAAAGTTTTCTCCAATAGACTTTATTTTTGACCTCTGAAAAAAATGAGAAATTGTGTTAAAAAAAATTATAGAACTATACACCATCATGATTTGAATACCAAAGTAATTCTATCAGAAAAGTATCTAAATTATCGAAGATTTACGGACTGCAGTTGATTATTCATAATAATTGGACGAAAAGGCAAAAAATACATTTGAAAAAACAAATTTCTTCTAATTATTTAGCATCAAAGTAACGAACATAACCTCAAACTTTACATCTGAACTTTGCTTACCCTCTGCTTCCTTCTCAGCAATATCCTTTTTAACGACTTCCATTTCTTCTCTGATTACGGGACACGAAATTGTTTCTATATATATTCACTTCACTCAACTTTATCGATTCGAACAAAAAATTACAAAAACAATAACAAACGTATTCGTCACGTGCGTCAGCGAATGCTTCCGTTGTGTGCGACTAACAGCTTGTGTATGACGCGCACTGACGCGCACCAACGCACACTCACACAACGACGCTGCCGCCGACAGCGCCACCACTTTATGAAACCCGTTTGTTTCCGGTGAAAACGCTGTTCCGGAAGTCCAGATGCCTGTGTCCGGCCCCTGCGTTCGAGCGCCTTTAATAACAGCTGGGGCTGCGCGACATCGAGAGGCAAAGGAGGTTCAGCGTTCGGACTGGCTAAGTTTGACCCATCATAATCGATGCGTGCTGTGAAATACTTGAATGTCGTCAAATGGATCAAGTAATGCCTAAAAAAGGTTGATTTTAATAAGATATAGGGAAATAATATGTAGCAAAAAATGTTTTTAAAAAAAATTTCTTTCTCGGGATTAAAAATAATAGATTGCACTATCTGGGTTATTTCGGGGAAAACCGTTCACGAATAATAAATTTAAAAGATATTGATAGCATCCGATTCGAGCTGCCGTGATAGCTACAGTGGTAGCGTGCTTGCGTGGGAACTGAAAATTTGTAGGTTCAAGTCCCGAAGGTAATTTTTTTTTTCCGAAATGTTAATCATACAATCATCTGGAGAAATCCGATTAAATGTTTATTCCCTGACATTTGATTTTTCTTTCAAGTCAAAAATTTTGTTTGGGCATTTTCCTTCCTTCGTCTCCGAAAATAGTTCTTTATTCGTTCAAGGTTTCTAGCAAGAATTTATGTTGTTAAATTATGGTCTGACCCCGTGTCTTGAATAAAAATTATACGTTCAATATGAAATCGAACTAATTTTCGGCTCAAAACGGCACAATGCAACACAGGAATGATTGTAATTTGTTTTTTATACAATCGTAATAATTGAACATAATATACAAGATTGTGTAAGCGGGGAGAAAATGTATATGACGTTTAATTATTTTGATAACTAAAAAAATGAATACTCACCACGAACCTTGAACGAGTAGAGTACGATTTACGGAAACAAATACGAATAAATGAGCAAAAAAGTCTTTTTATTGGAAAAATCCGCCCACTTCTGCCCCGGCTGGTCTTCAATTTGAATGAAATTTTTTTCTGAAAGTACTCCTCAAGTTCCTCTGTAGAAAGTGGTATAAGTGGTGTCTATTATTTTTCATTGAATTTCAAAGATTATTAAATTTGGAAAACTCGCACAGTATATCCGACGGGGCAAATTCAGACTTAATCGCCCCACGTCAAAATCTGCACTTTGAACTATCGGGAAACAATATAAAAAAATTGGGAGGCCTATGGTTAGTGCCCATGGTAAGCAATGCCTATGGCTATTAATCCCTATACAGCTATTTATGTTTATTTTGTGTGACTCTTTACGAGCCGCGCAAGTAACTTCTCGATTTGCGAGTAAAATTTTTAAATTATGTTTTCTTCAGAAAACTAAAAAACGCTACCAAATTGGACAACAATCGAATCAGCTCTAAGTTAGAGCAGAACACATCGATTCCATTATCGATCAGTCTGTACGTACGTGCGTACAGACACACACACGCACACACACGCGCGCGCCCCGCGCCTGCGCGCACATACACACATATATACATTTTGCTCAAAATTGGCTAAAATGATCCCAATGGCCTTGAAACATGAAAATCGCCAAAAAATTGATTTTTGGGATCATTATAATAACTTTCCTATAAAGCCGGGAACTTAAAAATAGTGAGAATCAATTGCATCCTCCAGGTTTCAATTGTCAAAATTAGGTTTTTAATGTAGCCGAGTGGTTAGCGACACAAGGAAAATCATGTCGTAAGGCTCTTTTTGGGAGGGTAGGGATGCGTAGCAAATTATTTGTACCGTGTATAATTTTGTTAGCAGAGCAAAAATAAAACGAGTGGCCCCCTGGAAAAACCGTCACTCGGGGATATGAAAGTAATGAACATATTCTGATACTTTTCAGAGATACAAGAATACGTATTTTTCGTTTTTTCGAAATTTCCATTTTTCTAAAAGTTATTAACATTTGAATTTTTATGTATTAATTTAGACGAAAATTTTTTTCTCTCGATCTATTTGATAAAATTAAATAATATTTTAAGGAAATATTTCTAACAAACTGTTCAATGACATTTTTTTTAAAAACGTCATGCAAAAATGTATCTCAAATCTAAACAATTTTGTTAAACAAATAGAAAATTCAACAACTTCTCCATCGATTTTCATATTTTTTCTCATAGACATTCATTCTGTGTTCAATTGAGAAGATTTTTCCGTTGGAGGAAGTAAGTTATTTACATTTTTGAAAAAGTTATGAGGATTTTTCTGTTGAGTCGCGGGTCAGGTGGCGAGGAATTCACAGCGCGTGACGCGCATTGTGCGTGCATATATAAGTAAGGTTCGCATTCCTAACAACAGTTAAATGAAAACAAATGCATATCTTTATTTATCAATGCTTACAAAAATATTATTTTTGTTTTTTTGTTGATCCTTGTTTTTACTAATGTGCTAATGACAAACTCTTCAAAATCCGGAAAAACTTTGCACAATATTTTGTTTATATCGACTGGAACGTAACTATGGTACTGTCGAGGGGTTTCCAATGTTTTTGCCGTTGTGTACCAGGTCTTTAATAATTCTTCATGCTTATTTCGTGCAAAGTTTTTCCCGATTCTGAAGAGTCTGTCATTAGCGCATTAGTAAAAACAAGAATCAACAAAAATAAAGAAAATAATATATTTGTAAGCGTTAAAAAATAAAGATGTGCGTTCGATTTTATTAAATTGTTGTTTGTGATGCGAACCTTACTTATATATGCACGCACAATGCGCGTCGCGCGCTGTGAATGCCTCGCCACCTGACGCGCACTCAACAGAAAAACCCTCATAACTTTTTCAAAAATGTAAGTTCCAAACTTTTTCCAACGGAAAAATCTTCTCAATCGAACACAGAATAAATGTCTATGAGAAGAAATATGAAAATCGATGGAGAAGTTGTTGAATTTTCTATTTGTTTAACAAAATTGTTTAGATTTGAGATACATTTTTGCATCACGTTTTAAAAAAAAATGTCATTGAATAGAACAGTTTGTTAGAAATATTTCCTACTTGAACTTTGGTACTTGAATTGGTGGACTTGCTCATATATATATATAGTTAAATAGAAGAAAAAATTTACTTACTTTTTAAAAACTTTTTTTTTCAATTTCTTAAACGGAAATTAAACTTTAGCCACCTTGAACTTTTTGGGCCGACGCTTCGGTCGGAAGTTATAGCTTTTACTCGACATAAATAACCCGTAAATATTTACCCGGTTGTCAAGAAAAAACCTATAACTTTAGAACGGAGCGTCGACACAAGTCTGGCTGGTTGTCAACATTTTCGTTTTCGTTCAAGGAATTTGAAGAAAAATAAATTTCAATAATTGAGGATATTTTTTTTTTCATGTAATCTTTGACTACTAAAACATGTATATTTACGGGTTTTTTATAACAAAAAAAGCTATAACCTTCGAAAGAACCCTCAGCCCAAGTTCGGCAGGGTTTCAAGATTTTTGTTTTCGTTAAAGGTATTGGGAAAAAAATAAATTTCAATAATTAAGAATACGTTTCTTTCATGCAATTTCTTACAAATAGCATACGTATATTTACGGGTTTTTTATGACAAAAAAAGCTATAGCTTCCGAACGAAGCGTCGGCCCAAATAGTTCAAGGTGGCTGAAGTTTTCTATTCCGTTTAATTGAAAAAAATTTTTTTTTTTGAATTAAGGGTACATTTTTTGTCCTATTTCACTTTCAATTTTAAATCGCTTATGAGTAATTGTTGAATTTGTGCAACATAATCGTAAATGTTTTCATTGTATAGAGCGTTCAAGAACACCCGTGGTTCTTTAAGTCATCACTAACCGTTGCTGAGGTAATTCGATTTGAATGACGGAGCATGGTCGATAGTCCAAAAAATTCGTTTGACTGTACTCAAAAGCAGGGGCTCAAAATAAAAAACGCTGAAATTCGGCTCATTTCATTTTCGACATATATTGATGTAAAAAATTCGGGGGCAAAAATGTTGACCCAACTGTCCTCAGCTGCGGAAACCTCCCGAAAGACCCGATTGACTGGACCTGTAAATTTGAGCTCTCTATCTTAACACTAAGGGACGCCTGAAAAGTGTTGAATATTTTTTTATCGACGTTTGAAATTTTTTTTTCCTATTTAAACAATATAAAGTTGAGCTCAAAAAGAACTCGTTTTTCAAATTTAAGCTCTCCATCATGATATGGTGATAAAGCGTGTCCGTGAATTTTCTTTTTTCACTTTTTTGTTAACTTTTTTTTTTAATTTTTCCTAGTTGCAAAATTTAGTAGTGACCTCAAAGAATCAAGATCTTTCAAATTTTAGCGCTTTATCTTAATATTAAGGCGTACCTGTCAACTTTTTTTAAAATTATTATATAATTTATTTGTATTAAAAAAAAATGTATTCCACTTGAAAAATCTTAAGTTGACATCGTAAGAAGAAGATCCTCCAAATTTCAGCTCTCAATCTCAATAGTGAGGCGTACCCGTGAATTTTTCATTTAATTTCATTACTTATTTTTCTTTTATTTAGAGGACTTTAATTTTACGAGATTAACGTTCGATTGCCGAAGAAGCATCGAAACTGACTGAGAGCCGATTTCAGAAAAAAAACATTTTCTGTGAGGCCGTGGACATTTTGTTTCGGCTAGTAGAAATATATAAAGGATGTGAAGTTTGAAATGATAATTCAAATTCATTTATTTATTAATAAAGAATGATTTTTTTTGTATTTTGAAAAAAAACTTTTGATCATGACATGAAAATTAAAACAGAATATTAAAACAGTAATTCTTTATTTTATACACTACCGGAGAATATTATCAGGCCACAAACGTGCTCGTAAAAATCACTGGTTTTTGAACGTCGACATCTTTCAGATGAAAAACGCTAGGAAATTTCTGCAAGCACTATTGAAAAGATTATGGATGTTTGAATTTATTAATATTAAAAAGAATATATTTCCATCATTAAGGATTATTTCCAAATTTTCTATCTTGATTTTGACTTATAGGGAAACTTAATTTTTTCTTATTTAAAATTTCTCACGCCTCACTTCTACATTTGTATCTTTAATTTAAGCCCAAGAACCACGGAAAATCTTAGCTGGTTCTTGAGTTATCATAAAGATTGTGCAAACGTGAGTGAATTGTGTTCTCTTGAGAAGGCAGGAGTGCTGTGAGTTATACCTGATATGAAAATATCAATGGACTCGATTATTTATAAGCTTTTCATCGGTCAGACTTAATTTTCAAAGGTTTGTGTTCAATCCAAAATAATATTTGCAATAATCGTTTATCTCGGAAATTTTAAATAAATATACGCCATCAATGGAGATTTATTTTTTCGATAATATGCTAAACAATTCAGTTCAAAAATATAAATTTCACCGAATACGCGATATAATTATAACCAGAATGAGTTAGAAATAAATGCAAAAACATCGATGTACGGAGACACTGTAAAGGGAAATACATCAACGCTCGATCATCGTTGCGCGGCAAGCCAAGAACGCTTGTCGAAACGAGATATTCACGGCGGCGTCGAAAATCCTTCCCTCTACTACAATACATCCTAGCCAGCCTTCCTGTACGTGCACTCACACACACCACTCCGAGCTATGCCTGTACGCAAGCGGTTCAATGCGGCCGAGAATTTGCTTTAGGCTACCCGGTATACGCTAAACGAGCAAAAACGACGGCGTCTTTTCCACGTCGACCACGAGGCGTCGCCTATGCACGACCAACGAATGAGAAGCAGCCGGAATGGCCGATATACGGCTCTGTATCAATCTCCCTACTCATCTCTGTAGATACCAGAGATGAGTAGGGAGATTGGTACGGAGCCCCTTTTTTGTAGTTTATAGTACTTCCCATTCCTCTCCCACGGGTGGTGTCCAGTCGACACCGGCGACTTGGGTTCCACTGGATTGTGGCTATGTTCACACTACATCGGGTGGACACTCAAGTACGAATCCGACCAAATCCGACCGTTCGAGCGCATTTACTGACAGCTGGGGCTGCGGGGCCTCAAATGTCAAACGCGGTTCAGCCAGAGATTAGAGGAGAGATCGCCAGCGAGGTCGGGGAAGCCGTTTCACCGACTTGTCGCGCTGCCAACCAGGGGGCCGGCGAACTAGCTCCCCCCGGGGCGTATATATGATAATAGCAGAGATGAGTACTACCCACCCACCCCTACCCCCCTACCTACTCATCTCTGGTAATAGCACAATGCTAAATTCGTATCGTCACCGTCAGAGGTGGTCAGAGCGTAGTGGGGAATATCCGAACAGGCCGCATCATTGAAATAAAATGTTGCGACAGCGAGACCCACGTGTCTTGCCACCGTAATTTAAAGGGAAACTCGTTCTTATGAAATAACTCGTTTATTTTCTACTTTTGATTAACGATGGTCATGAACAAATTTGTAGGAAATGTAATTATCTACCGTTTTTTTCATAACAATTCTTCGTCTCTGATCAATATTTTCGACTTTAATCTGAAAGAGGAAACAAAATTAAATAATGGTGTTGTCTCGTTTACTTTTCTAAGTTTAGCGCGTTAAGGGGGGGGGGGGGGGGTAGATACTTCGATATTAAAAAAAGCATATTTTTGATAATTTTTTTTGCGACACCGCTAATATACATTTATTTCTATAATAACTACTAAATAACGTAACACTCGAAAAATATGCTATAAAATTTTCATTAACTTTTATAAACAAATGAGCCATTGACGGAGAATCTCTGCAGACGTCTAGAAAAAAAAGTTTTATTGCGGTGCCCATCATAACTGGATCATCTGAAACCGAAGATCCAAAATGATTTCATTAGGTGATAAGTTTCTGCAGGTTATAACAACGAATATTTTTTTTCATTGATTGGTCAATATTTTACAGCACTCAGAAGTCAAAATACTGATTTTTCATCAAAAAAAATGAAAATGTTGCCATTTTTAAATGATACAAAATTTGAAAAAAATCTTGACGTCATAACCTGCAGAAACTTATCACCTAATAAAATCATTTTGGTTGAATCTTGAATTTGGTTGGTTGGATGGTATCTCCTATTTGGTATCTCAATATTTTTTTAGCGATTTATATTGAATACGATTTTTTATAACAGATTGATTACAACAAAATCGGGAACAGAGTTTTTATTTCAAAAATCATATTTTAATGATAATGTCATGAAAATGAGAAATTCTAATGGAGGTTTATAGTTGAATATACGTACTTTCAGGGAAAAAAAACTTTATACGGGTTACTTTTAAAAAGTATAATTATTTTGACGATCGAAAATGTGGTTTCTGGCAGATAAAGAAAAATATTTTAAAAAAATAGTTATGGTATTTTTTTCACCTTTCTTTATGAAAAACTGTTACAAAAGTTTTACGTATTATGTAAAAAGTGATTATCATACTTATATACACTCAACCAAACAATTGAAGGAACAAGAAATTTTTCCAATTTTTTCCGTGTTTTTTGCGTGACTGTAACTTTGCGAGAAATTGTCGTATTGAGATGAATGAAGAAGCATTTTGAAGCTCGACATTTCTAGTTTCAAAACCGTATGAGAAAAGATTTTTTTTGCCATTGGTCATGCCACACTCGAGAGAAATGTCGCAAAGAAATTTTTTTTAAACAATTTCCGTTTTTCCAAGTGGTCCCCGGACTCCAAAAATTTTTTGTTCGGAGGGCACCAATAACACAGTCTTTCAGCCTGATTCTTAACGTTCGATTGAATTTTTTTTTCTGTACAACAATTTGTCGCTGAGATATCGGCCGGTGAATAAAAAAACATCTTTTTTCGTTTGATCATCGATATCTCATGAACCGCTAATCTCGTAGCAAATCTACCGGCAATTTTGACAACTCGAATGAATTTTTTGATGTGCTTGTTTTGAAGTGCTTTTTTTGCAACTTTTTCAAGTGAACGCGAGGGGTGAAAAAGATGTTTTTTTCCAAAAACAATAACTGAAGCTCACACGCAATTTATTTGAGTTGTCAAAACTGCCGGAAGATTTGCTATGAGATTACCGGATCATGAGATATCGATGATCAAAGGAAAAAGATTTTTTCTTATTCACCGGCCGATATCTCAGCGACTAATTGTTGTACAGAAAAAAATGTCTAATCGAAGGTTAATAATCAGGCAAAATGACTGTGTTATTGGTGCCCTCAGAAAAAAAATGTGGAGTCCGGGGACAACTTGGAAAAACGGAAATTAAAAAAAAAAATTTCTTTGCGTCATTTCTCTTGATTGTGGCATGACCAATGGCCAAAAAAATCTTCTATCATATAGTTTTGAAACTAGAAATGTCAAACATCAAAATGCTCCTTCATTCATCTTAATACAACAATTTTTCGCAAAGTTACACCCTCGCAAAAACACGTCAAAAATTGGAAAAATGTCTTGTTCCTTCAATTGTTTGGTAGAGTGTACATTAGTCCGAGAAATATTTATTTGTGCACGGTAAACAAAAATTAGTGCGATGCTATAATTGACGAAATATATGGAAGAAAATCGAACCGGAGAAATATATGGAAGATAATAGAATTGAAGAAATATATGAGGCATTCCACATCGTCATGACCACTGAAAAACCTTAATATCATGAATTTTTCTGCAATTGACGTATGCTATAGTACTCTTTAAAACAAAAATATTGATATGTATTAAATTAATGGTGGCATTGATCGGTCAAATTACAGGAAAATGAGATTTTTGCGTGTTTTTCTCGCTGATATTATTCCATGGAAATAGTGTGTTGGAGCGAAAAATTGCTAAGAATAAATTTTGTTGTGTTTGCTGCAAGGATAACGAAACAATTTTAGAAGGCGAAATTTAACATTATTTATAGAAAAAAACCTATTTTGAAAATATAAATCGATTTTTGGACGATTATGACATTTTTCAAATATTTAAAATATTTTTTTTTTTGGATTCCTCGAATGTTTTCCAAAAGGCATATGTCTCTTTCCAGATGGAGAAATTGTATCTAAAGTCTCAGTAGAAAAAAAAATGGAAAACAAAATTTATGCAAACTTTGAAATAAAAATGTTATATAATGCGGAGTATATTTTTCAATATTTATTTACAATATATTCGCACCTTTAAGCAATATAATACGTCATGTAAGATTCAAATATTTAAAATCAGAATTTTTTTCTGATTTTTTGCATGGTTAAATGTATTTTTGCTCCAGGCTGTTTTTTGTGACGGACAATTTAGATTGTGCAGACTATGTATCCTCGGGATACACAGTCTACTGTAGCGTGCAATTTTCTGTGGTGGAAGACAGCCTCGAAAAAGAACACATCCGACCATGGAAAAAGTGAGAAGAAATTTCTGTTTTGAAATATTTAAATCTTTCACCCTGCGAAATCTCATAACCGCATGTTATTTCAAAATGAAAATAGTCGCCGCGTATTATTAGTACACATTTCTTGGTTAAAGGAACAATTAGGGAAATAATATCTGAACTGATTGATTTCCTCATTTCTTCTGATTTTTCACTGATTCTCCTCTAATGTTTATAAATTGAAAGCTTACAACTAGAATTAAACACAAAAACCATAGATAAAAATTGTTGGAGTAAATATTTTTTTTTGTTATGTCACGTCATCGTATGAGTTGCACTTAAGTGCCTATCATATTTTGAGTTCCAAATTCCCATCCCATGACCCCAGCAAAGTGAAAAACCAATTTTTAGCGTAACTTTAATGATTTTCAATTTTCAGGCCACAATATTAGTCCAGCCATTTTGTTTGTGGTGATGAAATTTTTTTTCTAAAAACGCCGCATTTTTCTGATGGAAAAACCATATTGGGCAAATTTTAATTCTGTTGTTATTTTAGTTGCAATAAATTAATTCAATATACTGTAACGTACAACGCTACATACCGTTGCCGCTCCAACAGCCTTATGGCCACCGCGGTCAGCTCCGAAATGATCGAAGAATATCGATAAATAAAATAGAATAACGAAAACGAAGGAATGTGACAAATAATACGTTGGGCCAAGGCTCCAAATAATTCCGAAGTTATAATATAGTAACTCGGAATTATTTCCCGTGTAAAACATGCGAAACGTTACCGGTACAATCAACAACACCCCAGCGGCCTTGCGCTTGGCAACGGACAGGACACCATCGGAAGAGGGGACTCCGACCAATCAAAGGACGAAATCGGACGATCGAAGGCACCCGAATTCGTATAAAAGGAGCCACCCGAGAACCAGGAAGACAGTGAATTATTTGTTTCAGAACCTCTGGACCTCCAGCCATCGCCATACCAGCCGCAGAACGCAGCCACCGAAATAGCCAGGAAAAAGGAGTCCGAGCAAGCTGTACGAAGGGCCGACGGAGGAAACCGAGAAATCTGAAGAAGAAGGAAACCACTCGAGGCGACAGCAGTCTATGTTAGAAATCGCAAAGATTCCAAGTTCCCTCCTCTCTGCTAAATCTGTTACAGCATAAAATCCCTGGGAGGCGCCTCATAAGCGCGAGCAAGGGCATCGATTATCGATCCGTCTCCGGCCGAGCGAGAAGCGCACCCCTGCTTCTAACGGGATCCGCTGACAGATCGATACTGACGTATCGGCAACCACAGCACCGCGAGAGCCCGGTCAGCCGTAGCTAGGCCGCACAGAGGGGGTACCGAGAGCACCGAGGTATCGACCATCGATCGAGCGTCGAACGGCAGGAGAGGGGCTACGCCTATCGCCGTTGCGAACACCAGCGCGCGAGCTTCGTGGCCTCGAAGAGTGAAGAGAAACGTCGCGTCAAGAAGAACAACGCCCGTCCCACCCCACGCCTCCCCCCCCCCCCACAATTTAAAGAGCGAAGCGACAGGTGCATGTGGGGGAAGCAATATAACCCAAACTATATACACACGGCGGCGAAATAAAAACGATTTTACCTATTTTCTCGTGTCACGAATTTTCTTACGTACTCTTGGCCCTAAATTAATTACTGTAGCAATATCTACCGTTACAATACATCGCATGATATTGAATGACAAAAAATATAAAATTATTTAGGCACGGGTTGATATTGAGATAGGGAGGAGAGACTTCGCGAATATTTTCTTTTAATTATTTGGAAACTATGTGGGGGGCGTTTCTATTTTATTTTTCGAAAATGACCTTTGCTAAGGACCAGTGTATTATACATAGGTAACAATCAACTGGAAAAATTGACTCCAGCGACTCTTTATCGACGCGGATTATGCAGAGAGCACTTCGAGCCGTGTTTTTTCGTCGGCAAAACCCGCCTTACCAGCAAAGCAGTTCCGAAGCCGTTCGTCGAAGTCGAAGATGTTTCGATGGACACACAAAGCCCTCCTGCGACGGAGGCGGTTGAATATCTGCAGGTGACGTCGCAAGCATTCAGACCGATAAGTCCACCTCCCAAACGATTGCGGACGATCAATTCTGACGAGAATTTGCACAAAAAATCCAGCGAGGGTATATAGACTGTGCTCCATCTATTTCTGCGGTAAGTATTTCAACCCGTGTGCGTGCAGGTATTGTCGCAAGCACACAAAACCTAGCTTGCAAGTCCGCCCGCGAATATAGAAAAATCGCAGTCAACTTTTGCGAATCAGATGACGAGCATTGTACATGGTTGAACATCGATCCAGTGCTACCGTCGATCACTCCTCCCTGCGACCTCCTTACGGTAGAAGCGCTACGCAAAGAAGTGCAAAATCTCCGTAAGCAGGTGGCAGATATGAAGGATTTAAATAAAAATCTGCAAAACCGATCGAAGACACACCTGCAAATGATTCGAGATTTACAGCGGAAACTAAGACGATCACAAGCGAACAACACCTTCCACGAAAACGAGCAAAAAAAAGAGTCTATCGACTCCTTCCTCGATCGCAACGGATGTCGCGAACCCGCCGCGCGAACGATGGTGAAATTGCAGCTGCATCGAAAGAATACTTCGTACACCGAGTAGGAAAAAGATCTGGCGAAGCAGCTGTATTATTACTCTGCATCAGCATATACGCGTTTGAGAAAAGGAGGCTGCTCTTTTCCTTCGGAGAGTTCAATACGCAGCTGGGTATCTGAAGTCGTTATAAAACCCGGATTCTGTGATCTTATTTTCCGGAAATAAGCGGTGAAAATGTCGGATCTCCCGCCCGAAGAGCGCGTCTGTGCATTGAAATTCGACGAGATGACAATCAAGACCTACGAAGAATACTCGCAGAAATTCGATTGCATCGAAGGTCTTATTGACCTTGGCCCTCTCGGGCGTAAGAGTGATCGTGCAAAACATGTTTTTCTGTTCAGCGTTGACAGCTTAAACGCAATTAATCTGTGGCGTCAACCATTAGCGTACTTTCTTCCGGGAAATGGAATGAAAGCCGACGAAATTCATGCACTTTTGATAGAGTGTCTATCGAGATTGTCCGATGCCGGAGCGGACGTAAGGTTGGTTACCTGCGACCAAGGCCCATCAAACCAAAGTCTTTTCAAATCGTACCTCAAGGTATCGGTACAAGAACCTTCGTTCGTCGTTGGCCAGAAAGATATCCTGGCTTCGTTTGATTTTCCGCACCTCATAAAACGTCTTTTGAGTACGCTTCGGAAGCATGAAGTGCTATATTGCAACGAAGAGGTAATTGCGAACTACCAGGACTTCGTTGACACGTGGAAGTATGACAACTGCAGCACTACTTCCAATCTCCTTTCCCACATTACGAAGGCACACTTGTTTCCCTCGTCATTCGAAGCAATGAATGTGAAGCGAGCATTTCAAATATTCAGCCGTAGATATGCGGCAGCAATGATTACGGCAGGACACGATCCGGAAGGGCTGCAAAGCGAAACGTGGCCAGCCACAGCAGCTTTTGCGGAGCGTATGGATAAGGTCATTGACGCGTGCAACGCGTACAGACTTTACTCAGCAAATCCAGGAAAACGGCCTCTTGCTGACGGAAATCCCGCGATTGAGAAAATTCTCATCGATTTTGTCCAGTGGTCCGCCAACTGGACCGTGGTCCCTAATGCTACCGCAAAAACGTCGCAAAAGCAACCCTGCCCGAACGGTTTACCACTTACAGTTAATGCTATTTTACAGTGTTATCGACGGATAAAAATCCAGTATAATGCATTCGAGTTAGCTGCAGGCTTGTGCAACCAAGATTCGGTTGAGCATTTGTTTTCGGAACTGCGACAACGTGGAGGCCACAATCCCAATCCGACGGCCAGGATGGTTCGCTTGTCTTTGAGACACATTCTCTCGACTGGCTACATCGGTGGAGGCAGCAAAGGAAACGTTCAATGTCCTGAGGCTGATTCTTTAATTGAACCAAAAGTGATGGTAGCTAAAGCATCGGGCCAATCGGGCATTATGTTGAAAGATCTTGTCGATAACGACAAAGACGAGAATTTGATGGAAATAAAAGAAGCTGCAGATATGCTGAAGTATGATAGCACCGTGATAACCGCAGCGTCACCTATTTCGCATTCTGCATACGAACAGACTGCTATAAATTACTTCGCTGGATACGCAGCTCAGCGTCAAATGCGTAAGTGTTCATGTGATAATTGTCGCAACGACTTATTGAAGACGCCTATGGAGAAACGTTCACCGACCGAGATGTATGTTTAATTGCGAGGATATGCACATGAAGATGATGAAGCTCCTGCGGTTACATGGCTTAGCCGACCAACGGAAAAATTTGAAAGTATCGTCGGCGTTCAACTCGAAGCTTTCGGCCGATTGTGGAAAGAGCACTGGCCAAGCAACAGTATCTTAGATAGTGTGAGTAGGACAATCACAAAAGAGACATCACCGGTGTAGCCTGATTGGTTTGACGAGCTGAACGAGTGCCGACAGCATCGTCTTGAGTTGTTACACTCCATTATTAAGGTGAAGCTATATTCTCAAACAAAATACAACAACCGGGCCGACTATATGCAACGGTTAGCCAATAGAGCACGAACAAAATATAAAAAATTGAAAAAAATCCAAGGGCTTTGAGATATTGCTCCAGATTTTTCTAGGGGTCTTTGGGTTCCACTGCATTTAATCATGTGAGCAGGAACGCCAATTATCTTCACTATCTAGGATCATTATGAAATTTACATATGCACATTGAAAACAAAGTTCCAATTTTTTTCCAGATTCGTTGTCAATTATTTTCCCAGCTGCCAATGAAAGTATTTCTCATTTTTCTCTTTTGTGTTCCAAACAATGTTTGTTTTTTTAATTTACGCTGATAGAAAAAATATTCACAAAACATTTTCAACGTGAAATCGTCTCAGCTTTTTAAAAACAATATCAGTTTTTTATTCCGATCCTTACAATTAGTTCTTGTCTTATAATTTTCTCAGTTTTCCGAAAGCAATATCAACGAGTCATTCAAAATCTCGGAAAATCATTAAGAACGAATTTAAAAGTTTGGAAGATTTTTTCAACCGTTACCACAAATTTGAAAAAATTTCAATATCGTTTTCGGGAAGCTAAAAAAAATGTATAGCAACTATGGTCTTTCACAATTAGTATCCTCCTCCTTTCTTGAAATAATCAAAAAAAGAGACAATCGAACAAATTGTATTTTTTGTGATTTCTATATGGAATTTTTGTTTAATCATTAATGTTAAGACGGACACTGATATCAAGTATAATATTTTAGCATAGATAAGTAGAGATTTAATTTTTCTTTTTTATAAATTTAAACGAAACTTACAGAGATCCCGAATCACAAATTCCATAGGTTCTGTGGAATTATCTCAGCTTTCCGGAAAAAATATTCTAAGTTCTTTTAATGAGGGGCACCGGCCGAGAACCAACATTTTAAGATTTAAATGCGATTTTGATGGATTTTTGATTGAGACCATTCCAACTCGATATCATAATCAGCGTAAGTACGTGAATGAAATACTTGAAAGAAAAAAAATGCTAAAATACTATACTAAAATACTAAATAAATACTATACTAAACTACTAAAAAATACTAAATACTTTCATCGGCAGCTGCCGAAAAAATCTGAAAAAAGTTGACAATTTGTTTTTCAACATGTGCTTCGAGTGGAATAAATTTCATGCAGATCCCAGATAGTGACGTCCAAAAGTTGCCGATGACTGGCGTTTTGGCTCATGTAAAATTCACGTGGTGAATTCTGCTGGCAGCTGGCTCAGCTGCGAATCTTATAATTTTCTCGTTGCCGAAAAATAGAGAAACGTACCTGACTTTTGTCAGAGGTTTTTCAATGGCGTGTCAATTTAATTTCATCGACGAAGTCGTACCCGAGCTCTCCCGGAGGTTTTTTTAAGCTGCACTTCGTTGATTTTTTATATTTGCGACATGTGAGTACGAAAGTTGTTCCCGACGCGGGTCGGAGGCTTGTTCAAGCGGCAGCTCTCGCAGTAAACTTTTAGTTAGAGAATAATAAAGCGTACCTGACTTTTGTCAAAGGTGTTTCAATGGTGCGTCAATCTAATTTTAATGACGAAGTCGTTCCCGGGCTGTCCCGGAGGTTTTTTTAAACTGCACTTCGTTGATTTTTCATGTTCGCAACTAATAAATACAAAAATCGTTCCCGACTCGTGTCGGAGGCTCGCTGAGCGGCGTTTTTGTGGGGGCTGGTGCTGATTGCCTTCTCGTGGTGCCCCCTGAAAACGAGTGCACTTATCATACGCATAAAATATATAGTCGATATACATAGTAAATCTATTGTAGGGTGGTTTTTAATTAGGAACTTCATGTTTATATATGGGGTATTCCTGGGAATTTCGGCAACTTCGGACAGTTGGGTCAAAATTTTTGCCCCCCAATTTTTTCCATGAATATGTGTTGAAAATAAAGAGACACGTATTTCGGCGTTTTTTATTTTGAGCCCCCACTTTTGAAATACGGTCAAATGAAGTTTTTGAAGTATTGACCACATTCGATCATTCAAATCGATATATCTCAGCAACGGTTAGTGATAACTCGAAAAACCACGAGTCTTTTTTTTTCGTTTTTGAACGCTCTATACAATGGAAACATTTACGATTTTGTTGCACAAATTCAACAATAAGTTATAAGCAATTTAAAATAAAAAACGAAATAAAACAAAAACCGCACTTTTAATTTTTGAAATGTATTTTTTTTTGTCACAAAAAACCCGTAAATGCTTACCCGGTTGTTAAGAAAAAAAGCTATAACTTTCGAACGAAGCGTCGGCCCAAGTCCGGCGGAGTCTCAACATTTTCGTTTACGTTCAAGGAATTTGAAAAAAAAAATAGATTTCAATAATTAAGGGTACTTTTTCTTCATGCAATTTTTTTCTTATAAAATACATATATTTACCAATTTTTTATGACAAAAAAAGCTATAATTTTCGAACGAAACGTCGGCCCAAGTCCGGCCGGATCTCAAAATTTTTCTTTTCGTCCAAGGAATTTGAAAAAAAATCAATTTCAATAATTACGGGTACTTTTTTTTATGCAAATTTTTACTAATAAAATACGTGAATTTACGGGTTATTTGTGACAAAAAAAAAGTATAACTCCCGAACAAAGCGTCGGCCCAAAAAGTTCAAGGTGGCTAAATTTTCGTTTTTGTTCAAGGAATTAAAAAAAAAAATACATTTCAAAAATTAAAAGTGCGTTTTTTGTTTTATTTCATTTTTAATTTTGAATTGTTTATAACTTATTGTCGAATTTGTGCAACATAATCGTATTTGTTCTTATTCTATAGAGCGTTCAAGAACGAGAAAAAAAACTCGTCGTTTTTCGAGTTATCACTAACCGTTGCTGAGATATATCGATTTGAATGATCGAATGTGGTCAATACTTCAAAAACTTCATTTGACCGTATTTCAAAAGTGGGGTCTCAAAATAAAAAACGCCGAAATACGTGTCTCTTTATTTTCAACACATATTAGTGGAAAAAATTGGGGGGCAAAAATTTTGACCCAACTTTCCGAAGTTGCCGAAATTCCCAGGAATACCACATATATTTTTTTCAATGTCGGAATTTCTTTGGTATCACCCTCGGAAATTAATGATCATAAGTAGAAAAAAAATTAGTCGCAATCGCGAATTTGACCGATAATGGCTTTTTTAAGCCAGCCATGAGAAGCCATTTTTACGTAGTAAATATGAGATTCACGGAAATTTTACAAGAAACCTTTTTTGTAGAACATCAAAGACCCTAAAAAATTATAATGGGGGATTTTTGTATCATGTATAGCTTTGAAGAAATATAAAATGTCCCCAACTAAATTCCAAATGCATCCATTTTCCCTTTTCAAATTCGATTGCTTGTCGCCCTGGGTTAGACTTATCGGGCAAATTCCCGATTGCGACCAACTTTTTTTCTATTCATATCGATTACTTTTAAAGGGCAATACCAAACAAATTCCTGTTGGAATAGCAACGATTGTGAGCACAGTGACACCTGGTGTGATTGCGCGACAGCACACATAGACGTGCGACAGAACAATCGACTCGGACGATCTTACACGAGTTAGTCACCGCTGGCCTCTCGTCACGCATTATACCCCTCTGTTTCATTTTCACTCTGTATCCTAAATCCTACATAAATAAATAAGTAAATAAATGAATAACTCCAACAGGTTATGGGCCCAGGCATCGTCTAGAGGGACAATATATTTGTAGGCAAAAAAAAAAAATAAAAAAAAAAAAAACGTGGTCGTGATACAGAATTATGGCGGAACGCATAAAATTTTCGATTCAAAGACTCGATAACGATAATTACCAAACTTGGAAATATCGGCTCGAGATGTTACTGCTAAAGGAAAATTTGTGGGACATTGTGACGGGAACACGGCCGACAGGTACCGCAGCGGATATAGCAACACAGCAAGCGGCGTGGGATAAGAAGGATGGTCAAGTCCCCGCCATCATCGGGCTCCTCGTCGACGACGGTCAACTCGTGCACGTGCGTTCAGCGATAACCAGCAAGCAGGCGTGGGATGCTTTGAAAAATTATCATGAAAAGGCCTCCTTGACGAGCAAGGTAAATTTGCTACGAAAAATTTGCGGGCTGAAATTTTCCGATGGAGAAGATATGGAGAAACATGTGAGTACGATGTTAGACTTAATAGAAAAATACACAGCGTTAGGAGATACGCTTGTCGACAGCCTCGTGGTCGCAATGCTTTTGAGTAGCTTGCCCGAATCGTATGGAACGCTTGTCTCGGCCCTGGAAACGAGAGCGGAAGCCGACCTCACGTTAAACCTAGTCAAAGGAAAGATTATCGACGAATATAAAAGGCGCAAAGCAATAGAATCTGATGCTCAGACAGATGCGGTGTTAAAGACAAGTGGGGGAAGATTCATAAATTCAGAACAAGGGTGTTTTTTCTGTCATAAAGGTGGCCACATAAAGCAAAATTGTACCAAATATATTAAGTGGAAAAAGACAAAAGAAGCAGTGAACAACGCAGGAGAGAAGTTGCAAGAAAGTGCAGATTTCTGTTTCAATGTAAATGGGAACGAGTCGCTAGAGAAAACGTGGCACATAGATTCAGGTGCAACATGTCATATGACAAGTAACAAAAATTTCTTTAAGAATTTAAGGAAAAGTGATCGCGAATCGGTAAACCTAGCGGACGAAAGCCCAGCGAAAGTTCTCGGAGTAGGAGAAGGAGTCATTACCTGCGAAGTCAACAACGGCCGATCGCGCAAAGTAATGATCAAGGACGTACTGTACATCCCGAGTCTACAAGGCAGCCTACTATCTGTTAGCAAACTAGACCAAAAGGGTTTTGAACTCATATTCGGAAATAAACAGTGCCTAGTCAAGTACAATTGGCACCTCGTTGCGATAGGAGAAGCATTTAAAAACCTATACCAGTTAAAACAAGTAAGTGATGCAGCCCTCACGGTAGCAATGAATTGTAAAACTGATTGCTTACACGCTTGGCACCAGAAGCTGGGACATCGCCATCCAGAAGCCATCAAACTGCTGGTAAAGGACAACCTTGCGACGGGAATCGAGTTAAAGGAATGTGGGATCAAAAGGGTCTGCGATAGCTGCGTACGTGGAAAAATGACACGCGTCCCGTTCCCAAGCGAGGCGAACTACAGGGCAAAAGCCATCGGAGAATTGTTGCACACAGATGTTTGTGGACCAATGCAGACGCAAACTCCAGCAGGAAATCGGTACATGGTAACACTAATCGATGATCGCAGCAGATTCATAAAGGTATACCTCATCAAAAATAAATTTGACACAGCAGAATGTATCAAAAACTATATCTATGCGTTTTTTACAAAGTTCCAAAGGAATCCAACGACTGTCAGATCAGACCGTGGAGGGGAATACCTCAACAATCATTTGCAGCAGTTTTACAAATCACGGGGGATCGCGGCACAATATACTGCTGCATAGTCGCCTCAACAAAATGGCGTCGCTGAAAGAAAAAACAGATCAATCATAGAAATGGCACGAACGATGCTGATAGCAGCTAAACTGGACATTCGTTACTGGGGAGAAGCTGTAATGACAGCAACTTACCTACAGAATATACTTCCATCAAAGGCGACGCAAGTGGCACCATACGAACTGTGGAACGAGCGGAAACCGCACATGGAAGGGTTACACATATTCGGATGCATAGCGTACGTGCACATCCATAAAGAAAAACGACGCAAACTCGACGAGAAAGCACGACTACTTACCTTTGTAGGCTACGCCGAGGACTCGAAAGCATTTCGTTTACTAGATAGAGAAACGAATAAAATAGTGATCAGCAGAGACGTAAAATTCGTAAACGAGAAGATGGCCGCAGATAACTCTGAGACGGGCAACTGCTCCAATAACGAAACAAGCATCAAGATAGAACAAGAGAAGAAAACGACAATATTAGAAGACTCAATCGATTCCCGACAAGACGACGCAACAGTGAGGAATATGAGCGGAGGACGAAAACGATTCGCAGAAGGCGATCAAGAAGATGAGTTCGAAGATGCTGCAGAAGAATCTACAGATTTCGACGATTCAACAGACCCAGACTACCTACCACAAAACGATTCACAATACCAACGGGAATTCGAAGACGAAGACACTTACAATCTAAATACAGAAAACACGAGATCCTCTGCAAGATCAACGAGAGGCGCAGCACCCGACAGGTACACAGATTCCACGAAGTACGTCACGGAAGAATACAATGAACCACGAAACTTTCACGAAGTACAATCGAGCCGTGACTACGCATCCTGGAAGCTGGCAATGGATGAAGAGATGGAAGCCCTCAAAAATAACAACACGTGGGAATTACAAAAATTACCAACTGGAAAAAGAGCTATCGGCTGCAAGTGGGTATACAAAGTAAAAGAAAGCTCTACCACGAGCACGCCGAGATTCAAAGCGAGACTCGTCGCTCAAGGCTTCACACAAAAATACGGAACCGACTACGACGAAGTGTTCGCACCACTAGTGCGGCAAACAACTATAAGAACGTTTCTGGCAGTTGCAGGATCACAAAAATTAACCGTGCGCCACTACGACGTAAAAACCGCATTTCTCAACGCTGAACTAAAGGAGCACATCTACATGAAGCAACCTGAAGGCTCAGCCACAGACGCCACGAGACATCTGGTATGCAGATTGAAGAGGAGCATCTATGGCTTGAAACAAGCAGCAAGGATGTGGAATCAGAAACTTAAGGATGTTCTCCAAAATCTCGGGTTCAAACCAAGTGAGGCAGATGCTTGCCTTTACACCTGGACACATTCAAGTAGCATAACGTTTCTTATTGTCTATGTGGACGATATATTAATTGCAAGCAAACAAAACGAAACTATATTACAAATATCGGGAAAACTGAACGAATACTTCAAACTGTCTGATATGGGAGAGATAAGTGATTACCTCGGTATGCAAGTCCACAAAGATAAATGCGGGACCTACTATATCAGCCAGCCGAAGTACATAGAAAAAATTATAAAATTAACGAATCTCGAAAATGCCAAAGAGGCCAAAATTCCAATGGACCCTGGATATTTTAAGACGCACAACGAAGAACCAGAAAAATTGGAAAGCGGAACCCTGTACCACAAGGTCATCGGATCACTCCTATACATAGTGGTTCACACAAGACCGGACATCTCAGCTAGCGTTGCGATTCTGAGTCAGAAAGTTCAAGACCCAGAACGACGTGACTGGGTAGAAGTAAAACGCATCGTGCGTTATCTCAAAGGCACAAGACTCTACTCACTCAAACTCGGTAGTACAACGAAAGAAGATGAACCGCGACTTCGAGGGTACGCAGACGCGGACTGGGCAGAGGATCGAACCACAAGGAAATCGAACAGCGGGTATTTATTTACCTACAATAACGCATCGATTAGCTGGACGTGCAGAAAGCAAACCTGCGTGGCACTGTCATCCACAGAGGCAGAGTATATTGCACTTACGAAGGCCTGCCGAGAGGGAATATGGCTTCGAAGACTGCTGCACGACCTGGGAGAGACGCAAAACCACCCAACGGACATATTCGAAGATAATCAAAGCTGCATTAAACTCGTGGACAACGAAAAATACAGTACAAGGACAAAACACATACACACGAGATATCATTTCGTAAAACAAACGAAAGAAAACGGCAAAATAAATCTCGTATACCGCCCATCTGAGGACATGACTGCGGACATGCTTACAAAGCCACTCAACACCCAGAAGCTCAAAAAGCACGTCCTCGGATGCGGGCTTGGAATATGGAATATACTCCAACCGTTGAAGAGGAGTGTTGGAATAGCAACGATTGTGAGCACAGTGATACCTGGTGTGATTGCGCGACAGCACACATAGACGTGCGACAGAACAATCGACTCGGACGATCTTACACGAGTTAGTCACCGCTGGCCTCTCGTCACGCATTATACCCCTCTGTTTCATTTTCACTCTGTATCCTAAATCCTACATAAATAAATAAGTAAATAAATAAATAACTCCAACAATTCCGACATCCCCCAATTAAGAACCATCCTAATATATAGTCATTATTACTTTGTACGCTTTGCGCGTAAACTGTGTAAATTTATACAACTATCTCACAATTCGTGGTATTCCGTACAGATCAGTGCACTCGGCTAAACAGTCAGCAAAATTGAGTACGTTAGTGTGTAATTGTGGGCGAATTGGAATAATAATGTATCAGAGACAGCATTTCAGCATTCCAAATTGCTGCAATCTTTTTTTCGTTGTGGTCCGAATGATCAAAATAGTCGCTTTCGCTAAAGTCAATGAGAGGGTCAATTTTTGGTAAAATAATTTTTCCAGGATGAAATTTTTGTTCTTGTCAATAATCCATATGTTTCCGGCGGAAAATGTTGATTATTGCAAACAAATATGAAGCGAAATTTTTTTTATTATTTCGAAACAATACATTTTTTTCATCGAAAGCTAATTTTTATTCATTATTTGAGGATAACATTTATTCTTCGATCGATAATCCATATTTTTCACTAAAAAAATGGTGGGTATTGGTTATCAATATCAAAACAAAGTATTGCACAGCATTTTTTTATCCCCCCCCCCCCCCCCAATTAAATTATTGGAGGCTCATTGATATTTTATACATGTGGCGAATTCAATTCACTTCGATCGATGTTCGGTTCGATGAATTTATCGCTAGTTACAGAGACAAAGTTGATTTATCAAAAAATTAAAAATATCATAAAACCCAGGTTTCTCGATGGATTCAGCTAAAAAATCGCGACTATTGCAAAAATTACATGTGCATAAGGCACAGAATGTGTGCAACACTTGGGGGCTGTAGCTTACACCGTTGTCGAGTTATAAGCGTTTGAATTTTGGATGGTCGATTCATCCATTCGCACCCACACATACAAACCCATACGTACGCACAGACACGCATACACATGCACATTAGGGTGGGTAAAAAAAAAACTTTTTTTTTTTTTTGAATGTCACTCACGAAAACTAGTTCCTAGGTACCTCTCCAAAGTACTTACCGAGTATAAGCTCTTAATATTAATGGGAAGAACTGGCTCATCGTCGTTTTCCATTTTCAATGTAGTCTCATATAAAAATAGTCATATCTTATCACCAATAAATTGTTAAGCCAGTTTCATCATGAATATTTATAGGAAATTGAACGCTCTACAAAAATGGTCTCTTATACTTTTTTCATTAATCGAACCATTTAAAAGATATTCAAGGTCAAAGATTGAAGAATTTATGAAAAAAATAACTTTTTGTTTTGAATTTTGTAACTTACTGAAAAATAATTATTGTCAAATGGGTATCAATTATTTTTGTAGGAAATAAAACGTTCTACAAAAAAGGTCTTCTGTGGTTAATCGATTACTCTAACCATTCAGAAGATATTTGCATTAGAATTTCAGTAAGCATTGGAATTCTAATGCGAATATCTTCTGAATGGTTCGAGTAATCGATTAACCACGGAAGACCTTTTTTGTAGAACGTTTAATTTCCTACAGAAATAATTGATACCCATTTGACAATAATTATTTTTCAGTAAGTTACAAAATTCAAAACAAAAAGTTATTTTTTTCATAAATTCTTCAATCTTTCGCCTTGAATATCTTTTAAATGGTTCGATTAATGAAAAAAGTATAAGAGATCATTTTTGTAGAGCGTTTAATTTCCTATGAATATTCATGATGAAACTGGTTCAACAATTTATTGGTGATAAGATATGACCATTTTTATATGAGACTACATTGAAAATGGAAAACGACGATGAGCTAGTTCTTCCCATTAATATTAAGAGCTTATACTCGGTGAGTACTTTGGAGAGGTAGCTAGGAACTAGTTTTCGTGGGTGACATTAAAAAAAAAAAAAAAAGTTTTTTTTGACCCACCCTAATGCACATAGAGACACGCGCCCGCGATTCCCGGCCCGACGGCCGTTGAAACGTTACGTTTCATTTTTGTTGAGTAGATCGGAATGGCTCATCTACCCTCGGGCGTTTCCACTCGTCGTACAGGCCATATACGCCACACAACCATGCGTCTCGTTTCGCCCGCTCCCCGCGTACATCGGGCCGTAGATCGACGCTGGCCGCTGGTCTTGACTGGGCTCCACCGGGCTCTGGCCTCCCGTTGAGGTTCACGCTTGAGCGTGACACCCGGTATATTCTGTTGGGCTCCATTGGAACCTCGGCTCGGCGGATCCCGCTACAATTCGGGAAAATTCAGGGCCAACAGAACTCCACGGCGCTGGCGATCTCTCCTCTAATCGGTAATAGCAGATATTTTTCGTTTCTTTTGATGGGGGTACAAGGAGTTTTACCCCACTGGTTAAAACGATCGACCAATAGCCCTTTCTCTGTCGCACTCAGCGATATCGTCCATAGCCTTGATGCAAAGCACACGGATACGTTCTATTCCACTACACTTACACACGAGCAGTCACAGCAGACGATGCCGTGAAGTCTGACTATGGAGATGCAATTCATGCAGTCGACCCCATCAAAATTGCGATGTGAGAAAAATGTTCGAAAACGTTCGAATTTCTACATTTAATATCACCGCGAGTTGACATCTGATCATAAATATTATGGAAGCTAAACCCTCTCTGTGACTTCCGACACCGATGTACATCAATTTGTAAGAAGAAAAATCAGCCGTTTGGCCGGTTATCTTATTCCTACAAAATACGCCAATTCACATTGGTACGACGAAACACATAACTCCCGTTTTCAGCCGGGAAATAAAAAAGCGACAATAGAAAGAGACAAACATATGAGGCATTCCATGCAATTTCGAACGGTCAAAAAGTTGTCCACTCGCAAAAAAAATTAAATTTTGTCAGATTATTTAATTATATAAAAAAGAGTATTGTACATTTTTTCAAAATTTTTGGATCACATTTTTTTGAGTTTTTCCAAATTTCGAAATTTTCTAAGTTTCGTTATGTCTTGAAAGCACACGATTGAACAGAAAAATGTTTCAGACAAAAAAGTTGCATTTTTACATAAGCTTCGTGAAAATTCATTTTTCTGAATTTTTCGAGACTAAAAAATGACCATTTCTATAAAAAATATACAAAAATTATTTTTTTCGGTCGGTACGTTATTTTCTATTTATCTCAAAAAATTTAAGAAAATACTCCAAAATGTGCACGATAGACACCCATTTTTATTAAAATGGCTCGATTAGTCGTTCTAAAGCTATGCTTTATTTTATTAATAATTTTTTTTCTTTTGTTCTTTTAGAAAAATCAATTATTATCGAAAATCATCCTCTCCCAAATGGTTTCTCTCAAATTTTGAGATACGAGTACATCGACAATAATAATATTAATGTTTTGACGCTTATTGGAGCATAGTTCATCGGTAACGTAGATGGAACTCCATCGATCTGGTTCGAAAGCTACGCTCTATAATCAGTCATTTGAAATATTCATTAATTGAATTAATAATTGTCTGTCGTAACATTATATTTTTCCCTTATTTTTGTTAACATTAATCCAAATGTCAGAACTGGAAAAAGTGAAGTATCTGTGCTTTTTCCCCAGTTCTTACATTGTGATGAATGTGAAGCATCTATGCTTCACTTTTTCCCAGTTCTGAAATGAGGATTAATGTTTACAACAATGAGGGAAAAATATAATGTTACGACAGACAATTACTAATTTAATCATTGAACTTTTTGGACGAGTGATTATAGAGCGTAGCTTTCGAACCAGATCAATGGAGTTCCATCTACGTTACCGATGAACTATGCTCCAATAAGAACCAAAACAATAATATTATTATTGTCGATGTACTCGTATCTGAAAATTTAAGAAAAACCATTCGGGAGAGTATGATTTTCGATAATAATTGATTTTTCTAAAAGAATTAAAGAAGAAATGTATTCATAAGATAACGCATAGCTTTAGAACGACAAATCGAGCCATCTTTAAAAAAATACGGGTCTATTGCGCACATTTCGGAGTATTTTTTAAAATTTTTGGAGATAAATCGAAATTGACGAACCGACCGAAAAAAATTATTTTTGTATATTTTTTATGAAAATGGTAATTTTTTAGACTCGAAAAATTCAGAAAAATAAATTGTTACGAAGCTTATGTAAAAATGCAACTTTTATGTCAAAAACATTTTTCTGCTTAATCGTATGCTTTTAAGATATAACGGTACTTAGAAAATTTCGAAATTTAAAGAAACTCAAAAAAATGCGATCCAAAAAGTTTGAAAAAATGTACACTACTCTTTTCCATATAATTAAATGATTTGACGAAATTTCAATCTTTTTGAGAGTGGACAACTTTTTGACCGTTCGAGACCGCATGGAATGCCTCATATACATGTATGAGGATGAGCCTGCTAGAAAATGGGATAGAATACAGATATACAGTTGCGAGGAGCACTGTTGTGATTTGAAACTCGATGAAACGAAAAAGCGACACTGGAAAGAGACAAACATATACATTTATTTTTAAAGTGAAACTTCTTTAGCACCGTTGTGATTTGAAACCCGATGAAACGAAAAAGCGACACTGCAAAGAGACAAACATATACATCTTGTGATCTGCAACTTTCGGGACAAGGGAAGGTACACGGGAAAAATCAACAAAGTAAGGAGAAAAAAAAAGGGGGTTTGAATCAATAAAATAGGCGTAATTTATTCAATGACAAATGAAAATAATCAGAAAGTGTGCAGACAAGATAGCCGCCTCGATCCGAGGTTTAACTACAATGCAAAAAAAAAGAACAATTGGGGAATGAGCGCCAGTCGTTTAGACGGAAACGACACGGTAACTTAATTTACAATTTGCAAAAAAAAAACAATCAAAGATAGAATAGAAAAAACAGCTCAGCGGCTCATCGGGAAACAGGAGACAGGTTCAGGGGTGGGGAGGAGAATTCGCCGAACGGCTCTTGTACCGAAGTACCTCGACACAGCGGGAAAGCATGGAACACGGGACGGACGGGAATTCGGGTGAAAGGAGAAAGAAATAAACGGGGAAAAATTGTGAACGGGGAAAAAGAATAAACAGGGAGAAATTGCGAATGTTGGGATGGAGGGACCGGGTATAAAAATCGGTTACTCACGCAATACAAAAATTTCCCACACACGTGGTCTCGAACAGGGATTCGCTCGCTCGCTCCTTAAACTAAGACAATCGGACCAGAAGTGAGGAAATTGACGGCTTCTGCCGGGTCCTCCGGTCTTCGTTGGGGCGGGGAGGGGGATTCGCGTGATCGCCAGCCGCGGGCATCGCCGTACGTCGGCGTCTCAGCGCCACCGTGCTTCGTTTCCGCGACCGTGACGTAAATTCGTTCGCCCCACCGTGATGGGATGGTGGGGGCCTCGTGCGACGGCTCACGAGCTTCGCCGTCGGGACTTGTTCTCGCTGTCTTCGGTCCGGGTGAGGGGGTACAGGAGGGGAAATAAGGGGGGGGGGGGGGGGTAGAGCTCGCATGAGTCGCATCGCATACTTACTTCTACATCGCCACCGTATTTCGCGGTTTCGGTGGCGATGGACTTCGGGTCGATGAAACGCAAAGAAAAGTCGGGAAATTGAACAAATTTTTAATTACAATCTATAGAATGAAGCCTGCTAGAGAATGAGATAGAATACAGATGTACAGTTGTGACTAGCACCGTTGTGATTTTGAACTCGATGAAACGAAAAAGCGACACTGGGAAAAGACAAACATATACATTTATTTTTGAAGTAAAACTTCTTTAGCCCCGTTGTGATTTGAAACTCGCTGAAACGAAAAAGCGACACTCGAAAGAGACAAACATATACATTAGGGTGGGTCAAAAAAATCGACTATTTTTTTTTTTACTTCGTACTCCAAAAAATAGATTACTAGACACCTCTAGAAAATTTACACTAAATATGAGCTTTTTATTTTAAGGGGAAGGTCCTCCGCCTCACAGTTTTTTATTTTTTCTTCAGTATTAGAAGAAAAAATTCATATCGCTCTATCAACTGTTCGTTAAAAATATCCCCCCTTATATACTTGTAGGAAATTGATCGCTCTACAAAAAAGGTTTCTTACAATTTTTTCGTAAACCTCACTGTTTGAAAGATATTGAAGGTTAAGGTTTGATCATTTTTAGACAAACTTCTGTTTTGCTTATGAATTCCATAACTCGTTAACGAAAAATCATGATGGAAGGCGGAATGCTTGGTTTTGTAGGGAATGAACTGCTCTACAAAAATGGTGCCTTATGATTATTCGATTGAATTGAGCGTTCAAAAGATATTCATCGTCGAACTTCAATGCACGCTTATTATAACAGTTTTTGATTAATAATTCGGAAAATTTTAAGTCAGCTTACGAGTTTCAGGGATATTTATACGAATTTGAATTTCTATGAACAGAGAAATATTTTAAACTATTTTTCTAGCTTTTTTTTTAGTCGTAACCATGTATGGTTACATTGAAAAAAAAATTAGTGCATTATTTCTGACTTAGAGTCAATGATTTATTAAATCTTGAAAAAATATCGTTTTCGTTAGAAATTTATTATGAAATGTATTAATCTTTAAGAAAACAAATGTTCATTATGTTATTAAAAAGTTTTTTCATTTAATTATCATTGACAAAAAAAAGTTCAATTTGTTATTAAAAAGTTTTTTTATTTAATTATCATTGATAATCAAATAAAAAAACTTTTTAATAAAAAATTGAACGTTTTTTTCTTTAAGATTAATACTTTTCATAATAAATTTCTAACAAAAACTTTATTTTTTCAAGATTTAATAAATCATTGACTCTAAGTCAGAAATAATGCACTAATTTTTTTTTCAATGTAACCATACATGGTTACGACTAAAAAAAAAACTAGAAAAATAGTTTAAAATATTTCTCTGTTCATAGAAATTCAAATTCGTATAAATATCCCTGAAACTCGTAAACTGAATTAAAATTTTCCGAATTATTAATCAAAAACTGTTATAATAAGCGTGCATTGAAGTTCGACGATGAATATCTTTTGAACGCTCGATTCAATCGAATAATCATAAGGCACCATTTTTGTAGAGCAGTTCATTTCCTACAAAACCAAGCATTCCGCCTTCCATCATGATTTTTCGTTAACGAGTTATGAAATTCATAAGCAAAACAGAAATTTGTCTAAAAATGATCAAAATTTAACCTTCAATATCTTTCAAACAGTGAGGTTTACGAAAAAATTGTAAGAAACCTTTTTTGTAGAGCGATCAATTTCCTACAAGTATATAAGGGGGGATATTTTTAACGAACAGTTGATAGAGCGATATGAATTTTTTCTTCTAATACTGAAGAAAAAATAAAAAACTGTGAGGCGGAGGACCTTCCCCTTAAAATAAAAAGCTCATATTTGGTGTAAATTTTCTAGAGGTGTCTAGTAACCTATTTTTTGGAGTACGAAGTAAAAAAAAAAAAAGTCGATTTTTTTGACCCACCCTAATATACATTTAATTTTGGAGTGAAACTTCTTTAGTACCGTTGTGTATTGAAACTCGATGAAACGAAAAAGCGACACTGGAAAGAGACGAACATATAAATCTATACTATTTAGCCTGCAAAACAAGGAGATAGAATACAGATATACAGTTGTGACTAGCACCGTTGTAGTTTGAAACTCGATAAAACAAAAAATCGACACTGGAAAGAGACAAACATAAACTTCTATAGAATTTAGCCTGCGAAAGAAGGTAATAAAATACAGAAATACAATTAAAATTAGCACCGTTGTGATTTGAAACTCGATAAAACGAATAAGCGACACTGAAAAGAGACAAATCTATAGAATTAAGCCTGGAGAAAATGAGATAGAATACAGATTTACAGTGGTGACTAGCACCGTTGTGATTTGAAACTCGATAAAACGAAAAAGCGAGAATGGAAAGAGACAAACATATACATTAGGGTGGTCCTTATTTGGCCGTAAAAAAAAAAGTCTCACTCCCCACCTTCCAAACGATTCTAAACCATGAAAAATGAATTTTCATATTTTTTTCCGATTTTTAAATTCACCCTCTGCTTTGCCTGAATTCATTTGAAAGTTTTTAAAATAATTTATATCATATTTCCAAGCTTAATACGAAAACGATGGCGGCAAAAAATCTGAAAAATATGTATATTATAAAAAACTATATCACAAAAAACAGAAAAATGTTGGCAGCTGTTCGACAAACATAAGCTAAAGAAAAATCGACATTGAATTTTTTTTAGGTGTCACGCAACCGGTAAAAAAATCTTAAACAAATATATATCATAAAAAATGATGTCAGAAGGTAACGGAAAACCTTTCGTGACGGTACACAAATTTGAAGTTAGCGGAAAAAGTTTTTGCAAGAAAGGAAACATTTTTTTCAAGGTTAAGTCAAAATTTCAGGATCACCGATTTTTCCAGTAAAAAAAGTAGTCAAGTAGCGTGTTGGGCATGCACATGATAGGGTTCCGTAGCGTAAAAGCTACATTCTGGAATTTTTTCAGATTTTTTGCATCGACGATTCGAAAGCTAGAGGGGGGACACTGATAACGACTTTGAAAGCTATAATATCTCGTACGTGAAGGGTTAAAATGAAAAAGTCTCGAAACGTTATTTGTTGCATTTACGGAGACCTATCTAAGGACACCACACTCAATGGCGCGAGCAAACAAAATTTCGAGTACACGTTTTAAAGTGCGTGAGAATTGTAAAAAAAATTTTTTTCCCGAAAATATTTTTTTTGTTTTTAGGTCGACGATCTTCATCTGTGTACCAAATTCAATCTCAATCGGTACATAACTGAAAGAATGGGAGGACTGTGACATACAGACAGAAGGACGGACTTGGCAAAACCATAAGGGTTCCTAGATTCCTACGGAATCCTAAAACCCTCAGTGATGTCTATGACATATGAAATGTTCATCCAAACCGGTTGACCCGTTGAAGAGTTTTACAGCATTTTCTTAATTGGATCTTCAATTTGTAAATTGAAAAAAAAATTATGTGATATTTCAGATATCAATGCAATTTGGAACTCAAAGTTGAAGGTTCCCGTTTGTCAATGGCTTCCATCTTCTCTTACCAGTAAGGAATCAAAATAAAACATATCGGGTATTTCACGGTACTTATTTTAGGGAATTTATTAAAAAATTAATAACTATTGCACGGATTAACCGATTAGAATAAAAATTGAATATATCATAGACGTCACTGAGGTTCTTTACTGGAAAAATCAGTGAACGTGACATTTTGAAATAACCTTAAAAAAATGTTTTTTATCACTTCCAAAAATCTTTTTCGTGAACTTCAAATTTTCGTACAATCACCACATTTTTTTCCTCCCTTTCTAACATCATTTTTTACGATATAGATTTTTTCTAGATTCTTTTACCGGCTGCGTGACACCTAAAAAAAATCAATGTCGATTTTTATTTTTAGGTTATGTTCGCCGGACAGATACTCACGTTTCTTGGTGTTTTTGCCTCATAGTTTTTTACAATATATATTTGTTTCAGATTTTTTTCCCGACCTTTTTCGTGTAAATAGGAAATATGACAAAAATGATTTTAAAAACTTTCAAATGAATTCAGGCAAAGCAGAGGGTAAATTTAAAAATCGGAAAAAAATATGAAAATTCCTTTTTTAACTCCCGGCTGAAAACGGGAGTTATGTGTTTCGTCGTGTTCCCGCGAAACAGCGATTCCTAATTCACGAATGTTTGCTCAAACGACTAATCTTCTACAAACGAATATTTGCACATCGGTTCCGTTGACCACACAAATGTTTTATGAATCATAATATTTATGATCGGATGTGAATTCGTAAAGATAATAGATGTTGAAAAAACGCGTTTTTTCGAAATTTCCATATCGATGCTGGCCACAGTAGAGCTCCAGCGAGCCCGCTGATTGGCTAGGCAATACTCGCATCGTTCTTCATAGCCTAACTTCATTCCGATGTCGAGTCGTCCGCTTTGACGACAGGGGCGGATCTAACGGATCTAAGCGGTGTTTCCAAACAGGGGCGAATCTAACGGATCTAAGCGGTGTTTCCAATAACTTTTTTTTATTGATTGATTTCGTACGAACGATATTTTTTTCATGAGTGCATTTTTTATTTAACGTTCAATAATGTTAGCAGGATTAATCTACTGCTGATTTCATCAATCACGTCGGATTAATAATTCTGGATACTTGTGCGCGATTAATTTCTGGATTTGGGCGCGAAATTAAGATATTTGTGAATGTGGAGGTTAGGTCGGATGACGTGGTTATGCCCGGTGATTTTGTTTTATTTATGATTATCAACTGATTTCACGTACGAACGAATTTGTTTAATGAGTTTATTCTTTTTTATTCAACGTATGATAATGTTATCAGGATTGTGAAAAACGTGAATATGGATGTTTAGCTAGACGATGTGGTTATGCCCAGTGATATTGTCTACCTTGGTGGAATTGGCAATTTGAAAGAAAAAAATTGTTGTCAGACTCAATTTTTTACTTTATCCTCCAACCGACAAAACTTTTAGACAAAGCGATTTGTCAGAATGCACAATATGTATATTTGTTTTCATTGTTTTTCCTATATGAGTCAGGTCCTTTTCGAAGCAGCATTCATTCAACGTTCACTCGTCGAAGCAGCATTCATTCAATGTTCACTCGCTTAAGACATATTCAAAACTTGTAATGACTGGAAAGGACCAGCGGAATGTGCTGACATCTGGTCAAGGCTACGTCGAGCCGCGCTCAAAAAACTGTACAATGAACAGAAATTTGGTCTAGGCTACATAGAGCCGCGCTTAAAATCTCCATAATGCACTGAGATTTGGTCAAGGCTCTATTAAGCCGCCCTCAAGACTCCACAATGGGCTGACAATTTGTCATGGCTACATGGAGCCGCGCTGAACAATCACATGATGCGCTGACATTTTGCTGAGACTGTACTCAACTGCGCCCAAGGACAACCAGCATGTGCCGCAGCTAGTCGATACTTTTAAAGTCTTGTCACATCAAATTTCCATACAGTGGTCACGTTTTACGATATTGAATCGATAAACAATAGTACATTATGACACTAGTCGGAAAAATTGTTTTGTGACGTGGACGTCTTGTTCGAGCTAAATGATTCCAATCATTGGCGGACGTGGAGAAAATTATATCGAATTATCTTTAAAAAGTATGAAATAAAATAAATTTAAAAAATTTTAAAAAACTCCCGGCTGGAGTAAAAATCGAACACAAAAAACGTAATCTGATAGAAAGCATGAATAAAATTCATGAATCTAAAAAGTATACAACAAAAAAGGATGAAATAATTCAAGAAGTCATCTTAGTTTATTCATAGTTTGAATTATGATCGTTCGTTTGTATGAGTTCAATTTTTTGAATCGTGGTAATTTCCTCACTGCCCTCAATTCAGTCGGGAGACGTCATTCATTAAACATAAAGATGATATAGGATATAGATGTTTAACAGTGCAAAGAAGACGCCATTAATTGAACATGAAGACGATCTGGATTTAGATGTTCGACGATACGAAAGAAAACGTCCTCCGACTTATGTTTAATGAATGACGTCTCCCGACTGAATTGAGGGCAGTGAGGAAATTACCACGATTCAAAAAATTGAACTCATACAAACGAACGATCATAATTCAAACTATGAATAAACTAAGATGACTTCTTGAATTATTTCATCCTTTTTTGTTGTATACTTTTTAGATTCATGAATTTTATTCATGCTTTCTATCAGATTACGTTTTTTGTGTTCGATTTTTACTCCAGCCGGGAGTTTTTTAAAATTTTTTAAATTTATCATAGTCCAGAATCACTTGGAAGGTGGGGAGCGAGACTTTTTTTTTAAGGACCACCCTAATATACATCTATACGATTGAGCCTGCGAGAAAATGAGATAGAATACAGATATACAGTTGTGACTAGCACCGTTGTGATTTGAAACTCGATGAAGCGAAAAAGCAACACTGAAACAAGACGGGCATATACATTCATTCCCGAAGTAAAACTTCCTTAGCACCATTGTGAATTAAAACTCGATGAAACAAAAAAGAGACAGTGGAAAGAGACAAACATATACGTTAGGCCGGCTTGAAAAAAAATTTTGTTTTTCTTTGAATCAAAATACACTCACGCCAAAGTATTTCCCATTAAGAAAATCGTGTCCAAAGATGAGCCTGATCGGACCATTTTTCGGGGTCGCGCAAGATTTTTCTAGTTTTCCCATTTGATTAACATGGGAAGAACGAAAATTTTCTATTTAAAAAACCGTAGCTCCGCCAATTTTATGGATACATTAATCCGGTTAGTTCCATTTGAAAGCTTTTTAAAAACTGCTTAAAATGGCGTGCGGACCTTCGAAATCCGATTGCAACTTCCGTCGATAATTTCTTACGAAACAACAAAATTATTGATGGAAGTTGCAATGGGATCCCAAAGGTCCGCACGCCATTTTAAGCGGTTTTTCAAAAGCTTCCAAATGGACCAGACTAACCAGATCAATGTACCTATAAAATTGGCGGAGCTACGATTTTTTGGATGGAAGCTTTTCGTTCTTCCCGTGTTAGTCAAATGGGAAAACTAAAAAAATCTTGCGCGACCCCTAAATATTGTCCGATCGGGCTCCTTTTTGAACACAATTCTCTTGATGGAACATACATTGGCGAAAAGGCATTCTGATTGAAAGAAAAAAAAAGTTTGTTTTTCAAGCCGGCTTAATATACATCTATAGGACTTAGCCTGCAACAGAATGAGATAGAACACAGATATACAGTTTTGACTAGCACCGTTTCGATTTAAAACTCGATGAAACGAAAAAGCGACACTGGAAAGAGACAAACGTATACATTTATTGTTAAAGTAGAACTTCTTTAGCACCGTTGTGATTCGAAACTCGATGAAACGAAAAAGCGACTTTGGAAAAAGACAAACATATGGGGTATTCCTGGGAATTTCAGCAACTTCGAACAGTTGGGTCAAAATTTTTGCCTCCCAATTTTTTACATTCATATGTGGCAAAAATAAAGAGACATGTATTCCAGCGTTTTCCATTTTGAACTCCCGCTTTTGAGATACAGTCAAATGAAGTTTTTGAAGTATTGACCGCATTCGGTCATTCAAATCGATATATCTCAGAAATGGTTAGTGATAACTCGAAAAACAACCGGTCTTTTTTATTCGTTTTTGAACGCTCTATACAATAAAAACGATTATGTTGCACAAATTCAACGATTAGTTATGAACAATTTAAAATTAAAAATGAAATAAAACAAGAAATGTACCCTTAACACTTAAAGAGTAACGTATTTTTCGGCACCTATAAAGGGTAAAGGTGGGTCCCTCGTGTCCGGCGCTTTGAAAAATGCTTTAAAGTGCTCTAAAAAATTCCGAAAAATCCATGAAATCTCTTTAACTGTTCTAGTATAAGGACCAGTCACTATATTGCTGATTTGATCATTTGTTTAAACAATCTAATCAAATAAACAAGGGAAAAGTGAAGAATGCACCGTTCTGTTTGAAAAATCATCACTTTGGATGTAATTGATATTTTCTCAAAAATCAAACGGCAAATTGAAGCTTAAAAATAGGACTTTGAGGAAAAAAAATCTCAGATTCTGTATGAACAAGAAAAATGCTTAAGTTTTGAGGATGAAAATCGAGTTTTTCCAAAGTACGTAAATAGATATAATTTGCAAATAAAGTACATAATTTTCATTTGATTATTTTATTCATTATATATTATATGGTTCTCTTTCATGACAAAAAACTTCAGTCTCGCTGGATTCCTGATCCTCCATGTAATCCTACTAAGTCACTTGGTCTACCACCATAATCAACTCCATTATCGCGAGGACGTAGTATGCGACCGATCTCAACGCCTGCTTGTTGCTACATTATCTTCCCTATATAATAGAATTCAAATTTCCACTTGAAAGAACTTTTGGTTAACTCTAATTAATCAATTTAGAGTCGGAAAACATTAAAATTTAGAAAAAAAATGTCAGAAACTCGAATTTCGATTAAAATTTATCTTAAAAAACTATCAGGTAAGTTTAATCCACCGATTCATGACAAATAAACATCAGAATTTCGAAAAAAGAATTTTATTTAATTTCCATTTTTCGCCAACGTAAAGGGTAAAGGTGGGTCACTTGTGCCTTTTCAAAATTTCGACGAGCTCCTACGAGTGTTGTTTACTAACAAAACCAGCGGTACTTGGTGAGCTTATAACCTACTATACCGTTCCGTGTACCGTTTTTTAGGGCATAGTCTCAGCCTGTCTCCCACTCTTCTCTCCAAGCTAGCAAGGGGAAACGTTTTCGGCAAGGCACGAGTGACCTACCTTCACCCTTTAAGTGTTAATTTTCAAAATGTGTTTTTTTCGAAATTCCTCGAACAAACACGAAAATTTGGTCACCTTAGATTTTCTGGGCCGACGTTTCGTTCGGAAGTTATAACTTTCTTTATCATAAAAAGCCCGTAAATGTTTTCCCGGTTGGTAAAAAAAAAAGCTATAACTCTTGAACGAAGCGTCGGCCCAAGTCTGGCAGAGTCTCAAACATTTCATTTCCGTTCAAGAAATTTGAAAAAAAAAATTTCAATGATTAAGGGTACTTTTTCTTCATGCCATTTTTAACTAATAAAATACGTCTATTTACCGGTTTTTTATGACATAATAAGCTATAACTTTCGAACGAAAGGTCGGCCCAAGTCTAGCAGGGTCTCAAAATTTTTCTTTTCATCCAAGGAATTTAAAAAAAAGTCAATAATTAAGGTTACTTTTTTTTATGCAAATTTTTACTAATAAAATACGTAAGTTTACGGGTTTTTGTGGGAAAAAAAATCTGAAACTCCCGCACGAACCGTCGGCCCAAAAAGTTTAAGTTGGCTAAATTTTTGTTTTCATTCAAGGAGTTGAAAAAAAAATACTTTGCAAAAATTAAGGGCACGATTTTCGTTTTATTTCATTTTTAATTTTGAACTGTTTATAAATCATTGTTGAATTTGTGCAACATAATCGTAAATGTTTTCATTGTATAGAGCGTTCAAAAACGAAAAAAAAGACTCGTGGTTTCTCGAGTTATCACTAACCGTTGCTGAGGTATATCGATTTGAATGACCCAATGTGGTCAATACTTCAAAAACTTTATTCGACTGAATAAAATAATTTGACGAAATAAAAAACGCCGAAATACATGTCGCTTTATTTTCAACACATATTAATGAAAAATATTGGGGGGCAAAAATTTTGACCCAACTATCCGGAGCTTCCGGAATTCCCAGGAATACCCCATATACATCTATAGGATTTAGCCTGCGAGAGAATGAGATAAAATACAGATATGCAGTTGTGACTAGCACCGTTGTGATTTGAAACTCGATGAAACGATAAAGCGACACTGGAATAAGACAAACAAATATATTTATTTTCGAAGTAAAACTTCTTTAGCACCGTTGTGAATTGAAACTCAATAAAACGAAAAAGCGACATTGCAAGGAGACAATTATACACATTTATAGGATTTAGTTCGCTAGAGAATGAGATAGAATACAGATATACAGTAGTGACGAGCACCAATGTAATTTGAAACCTGATAAAACAAAAAAGCGACACTGGAAAGAGACGCACATATACATTGTAACAAACACAAATGTGATTGTACATAGTATATGTCTGTCTCTTTCCATTGTCGCTTCTTCGTTTCATCGAGTTTCAAATCACAACGGAGCTGAAGAAGTTTTACTTCAAAAATAAATGTATACGCTTGTCGCTTTTCTGTGTCGCTTTTTTGTTTTATCGAGTTTTAAATCACAACGGAGCTAGTCACAACTGTTTTTCTGTATTCTATCTTATTCTCTTGCAGGCTGGATCCTATAAATGTATATGAGGTATTCCTGGGAATCTCGGCAACTTCGGACAGTTGGGTCAAAATTGGTGCCCCCCAATTTTTTTCACTAATATGTGTTGAAAATATAGAGACACGTACTTCGGCGTTTTTTATTTTGAGCCCCCACTTTTGAAATACAGTCAAATGAAGTTTTTGGAGTATTGACCACATTCGGTCATTCAAATTGATATATCTCAGCAACGGTTAGTGATAACTCGAAAAACCACGAGTCTTTTTTTTTTTTTTGAACGCTCTATACAATGGAGAAATTCACGATTATGTTGCACAAATTCAACAATTATTTATAAACAATTCAAAATAAAAAAGGCAACAAAACAAAAAAAGTACCCTTAATTTTCAAAATGTAGTTTTTTCAAATCCTCGAAAGAAAACAAAAGTTTAGCCACCTTAAACTTTTTGAGCCGACGTTTCGTTCGGGAGTTATAGATTTTTTTGTCACAAGAAACCCGTAAATGTTTACCCGGTTGTTAAGAAAAAAAGCTATAACTTTCGAACGAAGTGTCGGCCCAAATCCGGCAGTCTCAAAATTTTTGTTTTCGTTCAAGGACTTTGAAAAAATTTCAATAATTAAGGGTACTTTTTTTTATGCAAATTTTTACTAATAAAATACGTCAATTTACGGGTTTTTTGTGACAAAAAGAAGTATAACTCCCGAACGAAGCGTCGGCCTAAAAAGTTCAAGGTGGCTAAATTTTCTTTTTTGTTCAAGGAATTGAAAAAAAAAAATACATTTAAAAAGTAAGGGTATGTTTTCTGTGGTATTTCATTTTTGATTTTGAATTGTTTATAGACAACTGTTGAATTTGTGCAACATAATCGTAAATGTTCCATTGTATGAAGCCTTCGAAAACAAAAAAAAAAGGCCCGTGGTTTTTCGAGTTTCCACTAACGGTTGCTGAGATATATCGATTTGAATGACCGAATGTGGTCAACACTTCGAAAACTTCATTTGACTGTATTTTAAAAGTGGGGGCTTAAAATGAAAAATACCGAAATTCTTGTCTCTTTATTTTCAACACATATTAATGAGAAAAATTGGGGGGCAAAAATTTTGACCCAACTGTCCGAAGTTGCCGAAATTCCCAGGAATACCCCATATGTATGTCTCTTCCCAGTCTCGCTTATTCGTTTCATCGAGTTTTAAATCACAACTGTGCTGAAGAAGTTTCACTTCAAAAATGTGTATGTTCGTCTCTTTCTTGTGTCGCTCTATCGTTTCATCGAGTTTCGAATCACAACGGTGCTAGAGAAGTTTGTTGTGTGATTATAATATCGAGCAGGATTGCAGGGTCGAGTAAAGAAAAGTCAGTGGATAAAGATGTTACGCGTGTGTGTTTATTCGTCGTGGTTTTACAAGTAGTAACGGAAGTAACGCTCGGACACGAACGTCCTGCCGTCGTCGATAACGTCGATACCTAGAGGCGTAACTCGTCTCATCAGACCGCGCATCACAGGGGCCCTCTGCCGGCATGTCATCCGAATTTGGGCTTCAAGCTTTATTTTCAACACTCACACTTTCGGTTGATGTGCCGGCGGCTTCTTTTTCGGTGATTATATTAATTTTTTCGCGGAGACATTCAATGCTCGTCTTACTATGTGGCTTCGTGAATATGTCCGCTATTTGTTCGTTCGTACTTACGTACTCTATCTCGTAGTGATTTTTTATGAAGTGATACCGTACTTCAATGTGTTTTGAATTTTTCGTAATCTGCGGATTCTTAATGAATTTTATTGCGTTTTGATTATCTACGTACATGACTGGAATGTCTGTTTGGTTTTTGACTAGCTCGTTAATTAATCTACTTACCCATAAGATTTCTTTGCTTGTTTGACTAGCCGCGATATACTCTGACTCCATGGTCGATAGAGCTACCGATTTTTGTTTTAACGATCCCCATACAACCGGAGAATGAGCGATTTTCAAAATAAACCCGCTTGTTGACCTTCGAGATTCTCTGTCGCCAGCAAAACCCGCGTCGCTGTAAGCGTTTATCCGTGGATTTACTCGTTCACTCGGGAACGAAATTCCATGGGTTTCCGTACCCTTAATATATTCAAGAATTCTTTTTATAGCATACCAATGTACTTTTCTCGGAAACTCGGCGTACTGACTTACTGCGTTCACTGAATAGGCTATGTTCGGCCTCGTTACAGTTGCAAGGAATAGCAAACTACCCACAGCCTCCTCGTAAGGAACGTTGAGAACTTCCTCTCCGAAACTCGGGTCTTGCAGACTCAGATCGGTGTGTTGATCTGCCGGGATAGCAACGGAATTGCGGAACGCCATGCGGAAACGATCGAGCACCTTTCGGATATAAGATGCCTGGCTGACGAAAATAGATCCGTCTCTGTATTGCTGGATTTCCATGCCCAAGAAAAATCTCAAGGAAGAGACTGTGATGTCCAGTGCCGATGCCAAGTGCTGTAAAAGATTGTTAATTTTCTTTTCGCTCGTTGAAGCGATTAAGCCGTTGTCAATATAAATTGTCAAAAACAAGGTTTCGCCATCGTGGTGAGATATGAAGACGCATGGGTCTTCCGAAGTAGCGATTAGTCTGAATTTCTTCAAACAATCTACGAATTTGTGATTCCAGCATCTTGCGGCCTGCTTTAGGCCATAAAGGGCTTTCCACAGTCTACACACTCGTCCGGTGCTGTCATCGTGTCCGCTTGGTTGCTCCATGTATATCTCTTCCGTGAGATCACCATTTAGGAACGCCGTTTTTACGTCGCATTGTACCAATCACATTTTTGACACTGCAGCGACAGCGAGGACAGCGAGGATTGAGCCAAATTTTACTACGGGGCTGAAAGTCTCGTCGTAGTCGATCCCAGGTCTCTGCGAGAAACCTTTTACCACCAGCCTCGCTTTGTATCTCGCTTGACGAGAGCCAAAAGCCTGTTTGTACCGAAATACCCAACGATTCGGCAGTATTTTTGCATGAGGAGGAGCCTGCACCAGCTTCCAGGTGCCGTTTTCATGGAGGGATGCCATTTCGTCATCCATTGCCTTCCTCCAGGCGGCGTGTTCGAGACTTTTGATTGCTTCATCGTACGTTTTTGGTTCTGCATGCTCCGCAACGAAGAGATCCTCGATGTTCATCTCGAAGTCACCCATGCGAATCGGTCGTCGCAATGCATCACGATTACGTAATTGTCGAGTATTTTCTTGAGGCGGTTGGACCAAATTCTCGCGTTCTTCAGGTTGTGCTTCGATGAACTCCTCTTCGTCGTCGTCTTCTTCAGAATCCTCTTCCCTTGCGTCGTGTAAATCTTCCTCGTCGCTCGCGCAATCCGGTGTGCGAATGGTTGCGTATTCTTCGTCCTTTTGATTCTCGTCCTTGCGAGTTCCTCCGGGTAAGAATTTCACATCGCGATGAACTTCTACCTTTCCCACCGAAGGAAACCAAACGCGATATCCTTTCGTATTATCGTCGTATCCAACGAGAAAACCTTTTTTAGCTTTTGTGCTCCATTTTTTGCGCTTCTGCTTCGGGATATGCGTCTACACTTGAGTGCCAAAGATTTTGTAGTCGATCCGTTCAGCTGGTTCCCCGAACCATAGCTCATGAGGCGTTTTCCCCTTAATGCTGCTCGTACCTGTCCGATTTATCACATAAGTAGCTGTGTGAACGGCTTCATCCCACAGCTCGAGTTCCAACGTTTTTGCATGAAGCATACTTCGAGCCGCTTCAACGATTGTTCGGTTCTCCCGTTCGATGGTTCCATCTTGCTCCGGAGTGTAAGGGACGCTGGTCTCGTGTTTTATGCCGTATTTCTTCATGATGTTTCGCATCCCATCGTTCGCAAATTCCGTACCATTATCCGTTCGGAGCGTTTTAATTTTTCTGCCGAATTGCGTGTCTAGACTTTTTAGCAGACCTTTGAACGTGGTTGCCACTTCCGATTTCTGTTTCAAGAAGAATACGAATTTTTAGTGCGAAAAATCGTCTTTGAACAGCAAAAAATACCTTGACTTTCCCATGGACAAATTTTCAGGTCAGAGGTCAGCGTGCAGCAGTTCACATGGTTCTTTTGATTGTGATTGACTGGCTCGGAAGGGTTTTCTGCTCATTTTTCCTTGAGCGCAGCCGTCACAGCTCCAATCCTTTTTTGCTTTCGCCTCGATGTTCCATTTTTTCAATACGTTGCGGACGTGAGGAATGTTTTGATGCGCCAAACGCTCATACCAGGTTTCTAACGACCCGCTCTCAGCGACTTGGGCTTGGTTTTGCACCGGATGGTGCTTCGACTCTTCGCTGCAGACTCTGAACCACATTCTGTACAAGTCCTCGTAGCGGTCTCCCACTGCAACTGTGATGGTTCCTTTTTTTAACTCCCGGCTGAAAACGGGAGTTATGTGTTTCGTCGTGAGCAACGTGAATTGGCGTTTCGTTGGAAATGCTTTACCGGCCAAACGGCTGATTTTCTTCTTACAAATTGATGTACATCGGTGTCGGAAGTCACAGAGAGGGTTTAGCTTCCATAATATTTACGATCAGATCTCAACTCGCGGGGATATTAAATGTAGAAATTTGAACGTTTTCGAACGTTTTTCTCAAATCGCAATTTTGATGGGTTCGACTGCATGAATCGCAGACTTCACGGCATCATCTGCTGTGACAGCGCATGTGTAAGTGTAGTGGAACGTATCCGTGTGCTTTGCATCAAGGCTCTGGACGATATCGCTGAGTGCGAGAGAGACAGCGCGATTGGTCGATCGTTTTAACCTCGAAACAGAACTTTCAATGGAAATTTTTTTTTTTCTCGAGTGATTCAGAGTGAAAATTTTTTATTAATTGATTTCATGTACAAACGATATTTTTTTAAAGAGTGCATTTTCCATTTAACGTTCAATAATTAGTTAGTTAGCAGGATTGATCTACTGACGATTTTATCAAGCACGTCGAATTAATAATTCTGGATACTTGTATTCGGGCGTGAAATTGAGATGTATGTGAATGTGGAGGTTAGGTCGGATGACGTGGTTATGCCCGGTGATATTGTCTTATTTATGGTCATCAACTGATGTCACGTACGAACGATATTGTTTAATGAGTTCATTCTTTTTTATTCAACGTATGATAATGTTATCAGGATTGTGAAAAACGTGAATATTGATGTTCAGCTGGACGATGTGGTTATGCCCAGTGATATTGTTTATCTCGGTGGAATTGGCAATTCGAAAGAAAACAATTGTTGTCGGATTCAATTTTTTACTTTATCCTCCAACCGACAAAACTTTAGACACAGGAATTTGTCAGAATGCACAATATGTATATTTGTTTTCATTGTTTTTCCTATATGAGTCAGGTCCTTTTCGAAGCAGCATTCATTCAATGTTTACTCGCTTAAGACATATTCAAAACCTATAATCACTGGGAAGGATGAGCGGAATGCGTTGACATCTGGTCAAGGCTACGTCGAGCCACGCTTGAACACTGTACGATGCGCAGACATTTGGTCTAGGCTACATAGAGCCGCGCTTAAAATCTCCATAATGCACTGAGATTTGGTCAAGGCTGTATTAAGCCGCCCTCAAGACTCCACGATGGGCTGACAATTTGTCATGGCTACATGGAGCCGCGCTGAACAATCACATGATGCGCTGACATTTCGCTGAGACTGTACTCAACTGCGCCCAAGGACAACCAGCATGTGCCGCAGCTAGTCGATACTTTCAAAGTCTTGTCTCATCAAATTTCTATACAGTGGTCACGTTTTACGATATTGAATCGATAAACAATAGTACATTATGACACTAGTAGGAAAAATTGTTTTGTGACGTGGACGTCTTGTTCGAGCTAAATGATTCCAATTATTGGCGGACGTGGAGAAAATTATATCAAATTATCTTTAAAAAGTATGAAATAAAATAAATTTAAAAAATTTTAAAAAACTCCCGGCTGGAGTAAAAATCGAACACAAAAAAAAATTAGAACGAAAAAAAAGTAATCTGATAGAAAGCATGAATAAAATTCATGAATCTAAAAAGAATACAACAAATTAATAAATTTAAAATGGAAAAAACAAATTAGTGAAATTAAAAGAATGAAATAAATAAATAAATTCAAAAAGGATGAAATAATTCAAGAAGTCATCTTAGTTTATTCGTAGTTTGAATTATGATCGTTCGTTTGTATGAGTTCAATTTTTTGAATCGTGGTAATTTTCTCACTGCCCTCAATTCAGTCGGGAGACGTCATTCATTAACCATAAATATGATATACGATATAGATGTTTGACAGTGCAAAGAAGACGCCATTAGATAATTGAACATGAAGACGATCTGGATTTAGATGTTCGACGATACGAAAGAAAACGTCTCCTGACTTATGTTTAATGAATGACGTCTCCCGACTGTATTGAGGGCAGTGAGAAAATTACCACGATTCAAAAAATTGAACTCATACAAACGAACGATCATAATTCAAACTACGAATGAACTAAGATGATTTCTTGAATTATTTCATCCTTTTTGAATTTATTTATTTATTTCATTTCTTTAATTTCACTAATTTGTTTTTTCCATTTTAAATTTATTAATTTGTTGTATTCTTTTTAGATTCATGAATTTTATTCATGCTTTCTATCAGATTACTTTTTTTTCGTTCTAATTTTTTTTGTGTTCGATTTTTACTCCAGCCGGGAGTTTTTTTAAATTTTTCAAATTTATTAATCTGCATTTCTTGTGATCGGGTTCAATTTTCAGGCCTTTGTCAAGTGCTGCGGACATAGACATGAGGTTATATTTCAGCAAGGGCACGTGAAGTACAGAAGGCAAATGATGCTGCTCCCATTCGATGCCGTTGAACGATAAGATGTTGATGTCACCTACGCCTTCTGCCAGGATGACATCGCCATTGCCAACCCTTACCTTGCTGGAACAAGAAGTTTGGTATAATTGATAAACCAACTGCGTGTCGGAGACATGTGCTTGCTTGCGCCGGAATCCAGAAACCACCCCGAAGACAGCTCTGTCGAACACAGACCGCGTGCCGTGACGTTGGCAGCGAAGAACGCGCTTCCACTGGCTCGTTGATTCGTATTCGACTCGTGTTGGTGCAGATTCTTCTTCTTGCTGCGACATTCTCTGTGCCAATGACCGGCTTTGCCACAATTATGACAGTTGCCTGGTTTCTTGCTCTTGACTCCACGTTGCTGACTGGCTTTCATCGGAAACGCATTGTTACCTCGGTTTTCGGTAGCGCTCATCCTCAGCTCTTGCATTGTAAGTCGTGCCGTTAGGTTCGGCAAGGTCCGCTCATCCTGACTCGTCGATTCCCATGCTGTTGCAAAATGCTGATAGGACGACGGTAAGGTCATTAATGTTTTGTCATAATAGAGCTATCCAATACCGGCTCCCCGAGCATCTTCAGTCTGCACGCGCGATCATTAATTCTTGCAATGTGCATCGAGATGTCATCAACTGCATCCTTTTTGAGAGAATACCAAGTTTGTTGCAACAAGTGTTTCGACGGTTCACTTTTATTCTCAAAAATTGCGTGCAGCTGATTCCACATTTGTTTCGCAGACTCACAATTAATAATATGAAGCATGCATTGTCGGCTCACCGTTTAAACTATTATTTTCTGAGCCAGGCTGTCCGATTTTGTCCATTTTTCCATCTTTTTTCCGAGCGCTGCCGTGGCCCCCGCGCTCATGTGTTCTCCAGCCCTTGGTTTCGAATACGCTTCGTTCACGACTTCCATCGCACCACCCGCGGAAATAAGCACACGCACTTCGAATTTCCATAATCCCCAGTTCACAATCCCACACAACTTTTCGACTCTTGTGAGCTCTCCGTCCGGCATCTGTGTTTTGCACTGTTGCACGCGGCTGGCTAACCTCACGGGAACGCGCGATTTTTCGAACGCGCGATTTTGATGGAGAATTAATTTTACTCACGGTAATATTACTCGAAACGTTTCTCTGGGCCCATAACCTGTTGTGTGATAATAATATCGAGCAGGATTGCTGGGTCGAGTAAAGGAAAAACAGTGGATAAAGATGTTACGCGTGTGTGTTTATTCGTCGTGGTTTTACAAGTAGTAACGGAAGTAACGCTCGGACACGAACGTCCTGCCGTCGTCGATAACGTCGATACCTAGAGGCATAACTCGTCTCATCAGACCGCGCATCACAGGGGCCTTCTGCCGGCATGTCATCCGAACTAGGGCTTCAAGCTTTATTTTCAACAAAGTTTCACTTGAAAAATTCAAATAATTGTCGTTTTCCAGTGTCACTTTCTTGTATCATCAAGTTTCAAATCGCAACGGTGGTAGTCACAACTGTATATCTATAATCTATCTCATTCTCTCGCAGGCTAAATCCTATAGATGTCTATGTTCATCTCTTTTCAGCGTTGCTTTGTCGTTTCATCTACTTTTCAATCACAGAAATGTTCGAAAATGTGTATGTTTGTCTCTTTCCAATGGCGCTTTTCCATTCCATCAAGTAACAAATTACAACGGTGCTAGTCACAACTGTATGACTGTATTCTATCTCATTTTCTAGCAGGCTAAATCCTATACATGTCTATGCTTGTCTCTTTCCAGTGTCGCTTATTGGTTTCATCGAGTTTTAAATCACAACGTTGCTGACGAAGTTTCACTTCAAAAATCAATTTATTAGTTGTCACTTACGAGTGTCGATCTTCCGTTTCGTCGAGGTTCGAATCACAACGGTGCTTATCACAACTGTATATCTGTATTCTATCTTACGCTCTAGCGGGCTGAATCCTATAGATGTATGTGTTTGTTGCTTTCCAGTGTCGCTTTTTCGTTTCGTCGAGTTTTAAATCACAACAGTGCTAGTCACAACTGTTTATCTGTATTCTATCTCGATCTTTCGCAGGCAAAATCCTAGTGATGAATATGTTTGTCTCCTTCCAGTGTCGCTTTTTCGTTCTATCGAGTATCTAATCACAGCTGTGCTAGTCACGCCTGTATATCTGTATTCTACTTCATTCTCTCGCAGGCTCAATTCTGAAGATGTATATTTTTGTCTCGTTTCAATGTCGCTTTTTTGTTTCATGGAGCTCAAACCACAACAGTGCTGAACAAGTTTTACTTAAAAAATAAACGTATACGTTCGTCTCTTTCCAGTGTCGCTTTTTCGTTTCATCGAGTTTCAAATCTCAACGGTGCTAGTCAAAACTGTTTATCTGTATTTTATCTCGTTCTATTGCAGGCTAAATCCTATCGATGTTTATGTTTGTCAATTGTCAGTGTCGCTTTTTCGTTACATCGAGTTTCAAATCACAACGGTGCTAGAAAAGTTACACTTCTAAAATAAATGTATACGTTCGTCGCTCTTTAGTCTCGCTTTTTCGTCTCGTCGAGTTTCAAATCACAACGGTGCTGATCACAACTGTATATCTGTATTCTGTCTCATTCTCTCGCAGGTTAAATCCTATAGATGTCTATGTTTATCTCTTTCCAGCGTTGCTTTGTCGTTTCATTGACTTTTAAATCACAACGGTGCTAAAGAAGTTTTACTTCAAAAATTTATATGTTTGTCTCTTTCCAGTGGCGCTTTTCCGTTCCATCAAGTAACAAATCACAACGGTGCTAGTCACAACTGTATGACTGTATTCCATCTCATTTTCTCGCAGACTAAATCCTATACATGTCTCTGTTTGTCTCTTTCCAGTGTCGCTTATTGGTTTCATCGAGTTCTAAATCACAACGTTGCTAAAGAAGTTTCACTTCAAAAATCAATGTATATAGTTGTCACTTACGAGTGTCGCTTTTCCGTTTCATCGAGTTTCAAATCAAAACGGTGCTGATCACAACTGTTGATTTTTATTCTATCTCGTTTTCTTGCAGGCTCAATCCTATCGATGTATATGTTTGTCAATTTCCAGTGTCGCTTCTTCGTTTCATCGAGTTTTAAATCACAAGAGCGCTGAAGAAGTTTCGATTCCAAAATTCATATGTTTGGCTCTTTTCTGTTTCGCTTTTTTGTATTATCAAGTTTCAAATCACGACGGTGCTAGTCACAACTGTATATCTATAATCTATTTTATTGCCCAGCAGGCTCAATCCTATCGATGTACACTACCGTCGGATAGTATCGAGACACTAGCGAGGCGTGCGCGCAGAAATACTTTCTGTCTTTGGAGGTCGATAACTTCGCGACAAATAAAGCTAGAGACTTTTTCAAAGCACCGTTAGAAAGGTCATGAACATTTAAATCCATTGATATTTTTTTAATAATTTTTCAATCACTAAGCACTGAGATAGCATGTGAAAAAGATTGAAAAAAAATTGGGTTTTTCCGAAATTTTCTATCTCGACTTTAACTCATAGCCAAAGTCAGGAAAATTTTTTTAGAAGCTTGAAACTTCCCACGCATGATCTCTGAAACCTTACCTGTAATTTGAGCTCAAAAAGTATACAAAATCTTCAGGGGTTCTTGAGTTATTATGAAAATTGTGCAGGCGTGCGTAAGTCGAGCTTGGGCCATCGATTGCACGAGTCGACGGTCTCGCTCGATTGTTTTCTCGAGGGAGCAGGACCGAAACGGATCATCAGTGGAACGGGGGCTTGTATGGAGTACCCTTGCGAAAGCATTTTTTATACACCCAGGATAATTATTTCAATATTGCAAAGAAAAATTAAACTGTTATAAATAATAACAGCTAAAAAAAACCGTTCGTAAATCGATCTAGTCCCGAATAAATATATGGCGAATTCCATGTCAAATCTAAAAACTTAAAAGTTGCATCAAAATTAAACGCCTGGATGAATTTTGCCCAAATTCAATATGAAACATCTTTCGATAATAGTGCGACTTTGTATCAAATTTGAGTCCGATATCTCGAAAATTGTGGAAGCTAGAGCGCGCACGTTTATTTTTTGAAAATTTCAAAATGACAAAATCTGAACGGCTTGATGGATTTTTCCCGAATTCAATACGAAACATCTTTCGACAATAGTGCAACTTTGTACCAAATTTGAGTCAGATATCTTTAAAATTGCACATGCTAGAATGCGCACAGCGATTTTTTACACCTTTCAAAATTCTTTAAAACGAAAGCGCTGCATGGATCGTTTCACATTCGGGAACAAGCATTCCGTGTTAGTTGAACGAAATTGAGGATTGGTAGAACCAGCGATGTCGAAAAAGTAGAGCGGGTTCAGAAAAGAATCCGATCACTAAATTCTCCTTCCGATAATTCATTTTACAAAAGGATATCAATTCGGAACATAAATTCAGAGTTTGGAGATAATGAAAATTAATGGATTGTCATGTTTTTTTTTCAGCCATATTAACATAATTTTATTAGGAAACACTATACAGTACCAATGACAACATGTATTGAGGTACTTGGATGAATTGTTTCATGAAAAAAATCTCAATTTGGGGGAACTATGGCCGCGTTATCCCGAAACACCATTCTCGAAGATCACTTGCGGTGAGCATGATATCTCTGGAACAACGGCTCATTTGAAATAAAAAAACTAAAAAGATTTAGTTGGAATAATATTAAACGCAGTTTGTGAACGAAGGCCTTAGTGAATTCGATTATGTAAATAACGTCGTCAAATCGTGGATAATGACGTCGAAACATCGACGTCATTATCTCAAAGATCAACAATGTTGCGGACCCTTCATCTACGACCTGTGTTCAATATTACACTAACAAAATCTTTCTCATTTTTATTTCAGATGAGCCGATCCAGACATATCATACTCACCGCAAGAGGTCTTAAAAAAAGGTGTTTTAGAACAGGGGCTTCCAAAATTAAAAATTTCCTCATGAAAAGATTCATATAAGTACCTCAATATATGTTGTAACTGATACGAGATTGTGGATTATGATAAAATTATATTAACATGGCCAAAGAATCATGAAAATCCCTTAGTTTTCCCGCAAGCGACTAGATATAACCCCTTAGCAAATTTTTGACAATTAACCTTCATCTTCAACGTTATTAGAAGCATTCCACATCGTTCTTATATATAAGTAAATTGAATGATTTATACCACGTTAAAAAATCTTATAAAGTAATTTTTTTTCCAAGTTAACATTGACTGGTAAATTTCTGTTTTTATCATTATTTATAGCAGTTCAATTTCTTTGAAGCATTGAAATAATAATTTCTTCTATATCCCTGCAAGTCATACTAAATTAGAAAAAATGTATGCATGTGTATTAGAATAAAAATATGCTTCGTAAAGATATCCCGTACGAGACCGTCGAATTGTGCAATCGATGGCCCGCGCTCGACTTACGCACGCCTGCACAATTTTCATAATAACTCAAGAACCCCTGAAGATTTTGTATACTTTTTGAGCTCAAATCACAGGTAAGGTTTCAGAGATCATGCGTGGGAAGTTTCAAGCTTCTAAAAAAATTTTCCTGACTTTGGCTATGAGTTGAAGTCGAGATAGAAAATTTCGGAAAAACCCAATTTTTGTTTCAATCTTTTTCACATGCTATCTCAGTGCTTAGTGATTGAAATATTATTAAAAACATATCAATGGATTCAAATGTTCATGACCTTTCTAACGGTGCTTTAAAAAAGTCTCTAGCTTCATTTGTCGCGAAGTTATCGACCTCCAAAGACAGAAGTTATTTCTGCGCGCACGCTTCGCTGGTGTCCTGATACTATCCGACGGTAGTGTATATGGGGCATTCCACATCAACACGACCACTTCGAAACCTTAATATCTTGAATTTTTCTGCAATCGACGTATGATATAGTACTTTTCAAACAAAAAATATTAATATTTATTAATTCATGGTGGCATGTATGGGGGCCAAATTACAGGCAAATGCGATTTTTGCTTGTTTTTTCTCGCTGATTTTATTACATGGAAATAGTGTGTCGGAGCGAAAAATTGCTGCGAATCAATTTTGTGGTGTTTATTGCAAGAATAACGAAAAAAAAAGTTGGAAGGCAAGATTTTATATTTTTCATGGAAAAAAACCAATTTTGAAAATATAAATCGATTTTTGGACGATTATGACATTTTTAAACAATTTTAAATATTTTTTTTTGGATTCCTCGAACTTTTTCCAAAAGGAGTACATCTTTTTCCAGATGGAGAAATTCAATCTAAAGGCTCAGCAAAAAAAAAAGAAAATTGGAAAAAAAAACAATTTATGCAAAATCTGAAATAAAAATGTTATATAATGCGAGTATATTTCTCAATATCTATTTACAAAATATTCGCACCTTTAAGCGATATAATAAGTCGTCTATGATTCAAATATTGCAAATCAGAAATTTCTTCTGATTTTTTCCATGGTCGAATGTATTTTTCCTCGAGGCTGTCTTCCGCGACAGAAAATTTAGACTGTGTAGACTGTGTATCCCGAGGATACACAGTCCACGATGGTCGAGTTCTGAATCGGGCCGCTAGGCACGCTATTTTACTTTTTCCCTTTGCCAGATTCTTCCTTCTTTTTGAAATTCTAGGCTTCTTCAGCAAAAGAGAATTTCTTCTCCAGCATACAATCTCGTGATGTAGGGATAAATACATGGTTTTTCCCATGGTATCCCGAAGATACACAGTCTACATTTTCTGTCACAGAAGACAGCCTCGAAGAAAAATACATTTAACCGTGGAAAAAATCAGAAGAAATTTCTGATTTGAAATATTTGAATCTTAGACGACTTATTATATCGCTTAAAGGTGGGAATATTTTGTAAATAGTGTAATCTGCGGATGGTCGGGAGTGGGGGAGGAATAACAGGGAGGGGGAAAAATAAAATAAAAGACAAAAAAAAAAACCAGAGGTGTAAGGTAGAATAAAAAAAAGGTACGAATGTATTTGACAAAAAAAAACTGAAATAATAGGGTTCCGCAGATCAGATGGCTGCCCCTCTCCGGGGTTCGATACAATAAATTCCTGAGGCCTAATCAAACAAAGGAGTAACCAAATAATAATTTGCCGGAGAATAAAAAGATAACAAAAAAGAAGGAATCGGAGAAATAATAACGCAAGTAAGAAAACGAAAATCCGCAAACGAAAACAATAGAATAAATAATAGGTGTCTCAAAACTAAAATAATAATCCGCAAAAAAAGAAATGATAACACTGATGATAACTATCCCGAAGGTGAAATAATAATTCGCAAAAAAGGAATCATAACACTGATGATAACTATCCCGAAGGTGAAATAATAATTCGCAAAAAAGAAATAATAAAATAAACATTAATCGCCTCAAAAATGATTTGATAATCCGCAAAAGAGAAATAATAATCCGCAAAGAAAAATATAGACGATAAGTAATAAAATAATACTCCGTGGTAGGCTAGCTATTACATGGGGAAGGGGGAAGTGGGGTAGACGGGGTGGCTGGCCGGCACTGGTCTGTCTAAGAAATATTACACTCAAAAAAAAGATAGATAGGGAAATTTTGGGCGCCAGTTGCTCAGGCGGGAGCAACACCGAAGAAAAAAAAAGAAAGGAACGCGGTGATAAAAATAATAAACGAATAATAAAATAATAGAGAACTGAAAAAAAAGTCACAAAAAAAATAACTCTCGACGCTCGGCTAGCCGTCGGCGGGGATGGACACACACAGGGGGTGGAGGTACTGTCTCTGGCGCTTAAAAATACCTCGGCACCAAAACGAAAAAGAAAATACTGAATAATATAACAAAAAACAGAAGAGTGGCTCGGAAAAAAAATCGTTAAAAATTCCTACACTGACCTGGATCACGAAGGAGCACCACTGCTCGCGCACGCACGGCAATGGCCGCCGAAAACTCGCGGGGCACAAAATGGCGCGACGGGACCGCGTGTTCTCCGTCGCGCGATGACGGGGCAAAAATTATATTATGAACGAAGCAATAAATTCGGGGGTCACGGGGAGGAAAAATCGGGTAAATTGGGGGTGTGGGAAAATGGGAATAAAACACACTTACTTCGCGGTGGGCCTACGACGGCCTTTCTCACTCTCTCTCTCCTTTTCTCGAAAATTCGGGGACTCCTTGTCTCGTTATCGCTTCGCTTCAATCCTCCTCTCGACTCTATTTCGCCTATCCTCGCCTCCTCCACTCTCTCGAACTCTTCCTCTCCACTCTCTCAAACTCTCCTCGTCTTTCTCACAAAAAAATTAATACAAATCGCTCTGATACAACAAAAAATACGCTCAAAAATCGGACAATCGGAAAATCTGCTACACGTCTATGCAATTCGGGATCTCGGATCGAAGTGACGATTAATGGCCGTCGCCGTCTTCTTGCTTCTTCATCGCTGATTTTCCCCTGTGATTGGCTGCGACGGGGACTGCGCGAATCGATCCATCGATTGCGGTTGGGTCGCTGGTGCTGCGGGTGGTGTTGCTGATTGGATCACAGCAGCCAATCGGGATCGCGGGTTCGAATCTTCTCGGGGTCTGGGTGTGGGCGCTCGTTCGCGCTACTGGCTTCGGGGCTCGCTCCCACAGACCTCCGCCGAGGGTCCGTAAGGTGGCTCCCTCGGGCGGTTATTTTGGACACTAGTTGCGTCGTCCTCGGCCCGCGGGTGTTACGGGTTCCAGTGTTTGACAGCTCGACTCCTGTTGTGGACCTTCTCTACGGTTTTGAGTGCGATTTTCGTCGCAAGGGTGGTCGGGGTCGAGCTGCCCGGGTCCTCGTGCAGTGAGTGGGTGGAAAAGTGGCCAGTGGTGCGTGGTTTTCTCGGGTGCGGTGATTTTCAGCGGTTTCTGGGGAACCTCAGGAGAATTTTGAGGTTATCCCCGGATCTTGCGACGGTGTGGGTCTGGGCCCGGTTCGAGAGGCCTCGGGGCTCCTGGTCCATCCAGGGAAATTCCCCCCGGGCCTCTGCGGCACCCTTGAGTTTCTCACACCGTCTCCGGGGGTTTGTCCTTCCTGGGTGCGACGGCGGGGCCTCTGTTGGGTTGGCGACGGGCCATCCATCGTCATCGGGGGCTCGCAGGTAATTATGGGGAGTTATTTGAGGGATGTGGGGTGTGGGAGGGTGAGGGGGTGTGTTTGGGAAGGGTGTGGGGGTTAATATTAATTGATTGTATATTTTTCAGGTAGCGGGGTATGATATTGGGACCGAGAGGACGGAGGCGATGGCTTCGAGGACTCGACGGGGAGCATCGTACTATATTTCACAGGTTACAGGGTAAGATTGTGGGAGGTATGAATTATTGTATAAAATTGGGTTCAATTAATATTAAAATGTTTGCTTGTTCTGGTTTTTGTCGAGCCTTATTGGTAATATTCCATTATAATGTTTCAGGTGCCGAGGGACGCAGGTACTTCGATCCGGATCGGGGGGAGAAATTGTGACCGCCACGTCACAACTCCCCCCCAATTGCCGAAGGTTCGTCTCTCGACGACCTGAGCACACACACAATCACTCGGGGAGGAATTCTCGGGAATGGGGATCGGGATCGGGGTTCGTGACATGATGATTAACTTGGGTTAATTCAGTGAAACTGTAAATGTTATTTAATAACTCTGGCTGGGTTGCGGGGGTGCCCTTTGCAACCCCCTTACAACTTAACAATAAAACTAAAAGATACATCACAGCCAACTTAAACTGATAATAAAGAACTCAAAAGAATGGAAAAAAATGAACGTGTCGTCAATGACTAGGGGAAAAAGAAAATGAAAAATGATGTTGAACAATCGTTTCGTCGCGCCGGGCCGGCGTTCTCCCTTGTAGCCTCTTTTCTGGTCTCGGACCGGAGTAAAAAAAAAGAATACTAAACTTCGTTGGGGGGTTGTCGACGAAGGGAGACGGGGGGGGACAAAGAAAACGAGGCGAACAAAAAAAAAGAGAGACGAGGGGTGGACGAGGGGGAAAAAGAAAACGTATCGGCTTCATCTTCGCTCCTACTCCTCCGAGAGCATCTGTGGGCGACCGTCGAGCTTCGTGCGGCAGTGGGTCGCGATATGCCCGCGCAGGCCGCAGTTCCAGCAGCAGAGGTTTATGGCTGAGGCTGGGAAGGGGGGGGGGTGTCAGTTGGGCTAGGGGTGGTGACGGGTAGGGGGTCAGAGCTGGGGGCGTCGGGGAACGGGAGGTAAGGCGGCTGGGGCAATCGGAGGAGCGATGGTTTGGTTGACCACGTCGCCAGCATAGGAATGGAGTACCGGGATCGGGGGGCAGTGGGCGGGGGCTGAGGGTTAGGGACATCAGGGCAGGGATGGTTTGGGGAATCAGGGGTGGAGGAGTTATCAGAGGCTTGGGGCTGGGAGCAGGGAATCCGGCTTTGAGGCGGCGGATGACCTCCGTCAGACTTGGTCGGGCATCGGTGGGGTTGGGGGAGGGGGATGGCTCGTCTGTCCAGGGCTGAGATCGACGGGACGTGCCGGGTACTGGTTCTGGGAGGGGGATCTGGGTGGGTATTCGGGTCGTTGGGATCGACTTCGGGGACTTGGGAGTGGCGGAGGGAGCAACGAGGGTTAGGGTATTAATTTCGGGAGTAGTTCTCGTGGGGGTGATTTTCGGGGCGAGGGGTTTGGGTTTGGGGGGTTTTTTGGGTGGGGGGGTTAGCGGGAGTGGGGATCGGGGGGGTTGGGGTTTCGGGGGGGGGGTTTGGTTGAGGGTTTTGTGGGGGTTGGGATCGCGACGGGAGCGGAGGGGGTAACGGTTCTGGGTATCGGGGAGTGCCGGGCTCGTTGTTCGGCCTCGTGCTGCGCGACCTCGCGCTCATACCGCTCCCGTGCCTGGTCTGGCCACAGGGTGTCGTACCCTACCTCGTCCCACCGGGCGGGGGTCGTCCGGATCCCTCCCCGGCCCGGTCGGACGGTTCTCCTCTCCATCCTGGTGTTGTTGGTTTTCCTGTAAAGTCGGGGTTCGATTAACACACAAGGAGTTTTCGGGGAGCATGCTGGGGTCGAAGGTGTAGCAGGGGGTGCATCTGTCGGTTCTGTCTCAGTCGTGTCATAGGGATGTCGGTACGCGACTAAATCTTTGATATGGACATTCTGGTTTTTCTTTTTCAACGGGAGGTGGATTTCGTAAACTACAGGGGAAATTTTTCGGGTAATGGTGTAGGGTCCACGGTATTTCGGGGCTAGTTTCGCGGCGAAGTTTTGTGCTGCGGACGACAGAACCCGATTCTTCCGACGGACGAGATCGCCCACCTGGAACTCGCGGTCGGCTCTTCCGCGGTTATAATAATGAGCCTGCCGTCTCGCAGCACCGGACAGGTTCTTCCTGACCCAGTCGTGGAGCAGGGGTAATCGTTTCATTCGATCGTTCCAGATCGCGGGGTCGGTACGGTCTTCGACGGGTGGGATTGGGAGTTCGTTAAGGATACTTTTCGCGGGTCTGGGGTTCCTTCCGAAATTCAGGAATGCGGGGGTCATGTGGGTGGAACTTTGGACGGCGGTATTGAGGGCAAAACATAATTCGGGGAGGTGAACGTCCCAATTTTGGTGATCGTCACCAACGTACGAAATGATCATGGTCTTCAGGATTCTATTGACTCGTTCTACGGGGTTGGCTTGGGCATGGTACGGGGGGATGGTGGTTTGGCGTACTCCATATTGTTCAAGGTGGGACGTCATGTGCTTGTTCACAAATTCGGTGCCGTTGTCCGTCAGGAGATAGCGGGGGCATCCCCACCGGTTGAAGATCAGGGTTTCCAGGGCGTGTACTATTGCGGGTCCGGTGGAGGTTCTCAGGGGGGTGGCTTCTACGAATTTCGTGAACAAGTCTTGGAAGACCAGGATATATCGGTTGCGGCTTTTGCTGGGTGGGAAGGGGCCCATCACATCAGCTGCAACCACGGTCCAGGGGCCTTCGGTGGTCCGTTCGCGCATGAGGCCTGCAGGGGCTCCCTGCTCTGTCTTGCTCATCTGGCAAGTCTGACACCCACGCACGAACTTGGCCACATCCTGGAAAATTCCGGGCCATGCAAAATCCTGGGTGACTCGGTAATACGTTTTGTCAATTCCCAGGTGCCCAGACTGGGGGTGGTCGTGGGCATCTTGCATGGCTCGTAAACGGGAATCATGGGGCAGGACTAGTTTCCAGGCGTTCAGGTCAACGAGGGCTGGTTCTACTATCGGGTGGGGGCGGTGGTGGTAAAGCCTGTTATCCTCAATCTTCCCATCGGGGTATTTGGACGGGAAATCATGGACGTTTTGCAATTGGTCGCGGTACCAGGGATCTATGGACTCTCCAATGGCTGCTAGGGCTTCCTCGGTTCCTTCGAACATTCGGGAAAGGGCGTCAGGGACTACATTCAGGGCTCCTTTCCTATGGATCACCTCCATATCCAGGTCTTGCATTTGCAGGGCCCACCGGGCAAGACGCCCGGCAGGATCTCGGAGGTTCCGTAGCCAGCGCAAACTGCTGTGGTCGGTTATCACTCGGAACGAGGTACCCTCGATATATGGGCGCAATTTCTTCGCAGCCCATAATACCGCAAGGCACTCTCGTTCGGTCACGCTGTACTTCTTCTGGGCAGGGGTCAGGACTTTGCTACAAAATACGATAGGGTGTTCTTCACCATCAATTTCTTGGGTCAGAACTGCTCCCATCGCATGGTCACTGGCATCGGTCTAGATCGTGAAGGGTTTGGAGAAATCGGGTCGGGCTAATACGGGGGTGGTGGCAAGGGCTTGTCTCATAGCTTCGAATGCGGTGGCTCGTTCTTCCCTCCAGTGCCACGGTACATCTTTACCGAGTAATCGCACCAGGGGAATTTTAAGCTCGGAGATGTCTCCCAGGAACCGGGCATACCAGCCAACCATTCCTAGGAATCTCCGCAGCTGTTTCAGGGTTTTCGGGGGAGGGTACTGCAGGACGGGGGCTACTTTGTCGGGGTCTGCTTCTAGTCCGTGTCGTGTGACGACGTATCCCAGGTACTTCATCTCCGGGCAGAAAAAAGAGCTTTTCTCCCGGTTGATCTCGAGATTAGCACCCGAGAGCGCCGTCAACACTAATCGCAAATATTTGAAATGGTCCTCCTCCGTTTCCGTAGCGATGATCACGTCATCCAGGTAGGCGAAGACGTGAGGTTCCCACTCGGGTCGTGTTAATCGGTCCATTAACCTCTGGAAGGTGGCGGGGGCGTTCGTTAATCTAAAGGGCATACGGGTGAACTGGAAAAGTCCCCGACCAGGGACAGCAAAGGCAGTGATGGGTCGACTAGCGGGTTCGAGGGGCACTTGGAAATAGGCTTGGCTCAGGTCGAGTTTGGAGATGTGGTGGGCTTGTCGTAGGCCATCCAGGATTCGGTCTAGGTTAGGGAGGGGGTAAGCATCTTTCCGGGTATCTTTATTTACGTCCCGATAATCAATGCAAAACCTATGTTTGCCATTGGGTTTCGGGACGATCACGGGATTACTCAACCAGCCACTGCTGGAGGGCTCAATTACCTGCTCGGTGATCATCTTATCCACCTCAGCTTGGGCAATTCGCAGGAGGTACGGGGAAATAGTGCGGGGTCTCTGTCGGATTGGGGGATGGCCACCAACATCGATGATATGCTGGATACTGAGGGTGCAGCTAAGGACTCCGGTGGTGTTGGGTTTTACCAGCTGGTCTAGGAGGGAAGTGAGTTGACGGGTCGTGGCAGCGGGAATTTCTACTAAACCAGCGGTTTCGGGTTCATCTATGGGGTCTGCGGGGACGGGACCGGTGGCAATGAACGTTCGGGGAGTGCCTCCAGGTAGGCACCAGGTATTGGCTGCGTAATCGATCAACAATCCGAATAGTTGACAGAAGTCCATTCCTAACAGGCCATCATAACTTAAGGGGGCTATTCGCAGGGGTAGGGGTTTGGATATGCCGGATAGCGTGATATTGAGGGTGACTTCGCCAAGCATTGGGACAGTGGCATTGTTGGCCACCCTCACGCTTCCGGTACAGGGTCTCACCATGTCCCCCAGAGTCTCCACCAGGGTGGGACTGAGGTATGATCGGGTGGACCCTGAATCCACTAAAGCTTCGATAGTTCGCCCGCGGATAGTCAACCAAAGGTGGTGACGATTTTCCTCTCCGCAGGCGTCTATTTCTACGCGATCTGGGGTCAACGAGGGTGGTTGATGGGGCTGGGCCTCTGGCTCGGAGGGGGTAAGCGGTTGGAAGGAGGTCCTTGGGTCGAATGAGGTACTTGGTCCGTAAAAAATGCTTGGTTCGGGGAGGGTACTGGGTCCCTTGGGAGTACCTGGTTCGGCGAATTTGCTCGATCCAGGGGAAGTACGGGATTCGGAAAATATACGAGGTTCGGGGAAGCTTGGGGCATCGGGAGAAAGACCGGTTGCGGGAATATCTCGGGGTCTGGGGGAAATATTATTTTCAGGGATTTTTCGGAGTTTAGGGGAAGAATTATTTTCAGAGGATTTTTGGACTTCAGAGACAACTTTATTTTCAGGAGGACTCCGGGGTTCGGGGGCGGTATCGTTGTCACGGAGTTTTTGTGGATAGGAGGAATCGCTATTTTCGGGGAAATCTCGAACATCTGAGGAATTATTACTTTCAGTGGGTTTCCGGGGGTCGGGAGGGGTAGGGGTTGCGGGGAATTTCCGTGATTTCGGAACAATTCGCGGTTGGGAGGGAGTCTGTGCTTTAGGGGGGGTGCGGCGTCTAGGAGAAATCTTCAGTGCGAGGGGAGAGCGGGGTTTGAGGGGAGCAAGGAGTTGGGGGAACCTGCAAGGTTCACGGGAATTATTTTGTTCAGGGGGGGTACCGTTTACTGCCCCCCCCCCCCCATGGGGTTTCCCTCACGGATTCGTCGGCATCGAGGGCACGAGGTGGTCTCATTTCCGGGGAGGCCACACACTCGGCAGAATCGCGCCAGTTCTTTCGGACACTCACGGTAGATGTGTCCCTGCTCCTTGCAGTTGAAACACCTGACCGTCGTGGATCTGACCCGGGGGGTTGGAGGGATGTAGGCGGGGTGGATGGATAGGAGGGAGGGGATCTTGGGGTACGCGGGGGGGACGGAGTTTGGAACGAAGTATTTTTGATCGGGTGTTGACGCTTCGGCAACGGGGCTGGGGATCAGGGGTTCTGAAATCTTGGAGTATTGTATAGTGGGGTTGGATGTAGGGTGACTAATAGCCGCCGTGGGATTTCTACCACGGTTCTTGGAGGGGGGGTGGTAAGCCGCGCTGGGAAGTACGCACTGGGAGGGATCGAGATATTGCCGGACGATTTTCTTTTTTTCCTTCATCTCCTCGATCCGGCGACACCGCCACGTGAAATCAGCGAAGCTCGTGATTTCCTCGCGGCGAATGTGCTCGGTCAGGTCGGGGGACATGTTGTTATAACAGTGGTCGAGTTGAGCTTCCAACGAGAGCGGGGGGGGTAAGATAATAAAAGTACGTGCGCATGCTGGTGAGGAACTCTCCCGCTGTCTCTCCCGGGCCTTGGTATCGGGAGTTCATCTCGCAACGCAGTCGTCCCTGGAGGTCATTGTGGCCGAAGCGCGAACGGAAGTGGTAGAGAAAACCCTCGTAATCACTCCAATTGTCGCGCTCCGCTCGCCACCATCTACGGGTCTCGTCCGAGAATGCTTCGAACACGAGCCTTAGAAGGTCCTCCTCGGTATACCCTCTGCTCTCGCAGTATTCGTATAACCGGAGGAGGAACTCCTCACCGTCCTCTTCCCGGGTTCCCGCAAACCTCGGACCGAACCGTCGGAAGTGGTCCACTCCGGCGGTATCACGGGTTTGGGTGGTGGTAGAGAGATTTGAGCTCCATCGGTTGACGGGGCGGGACAGAGCCTCGGGCCTCAGCCTGGTGCTGTTCCCCCGGGGCAACTGTCTTCGGGGCAGGGTAAAGGTGACGTGGATCTCGGGCGCAGGGGGTGGGGGAAGCATGGGAATCAGGGGAGCAGATAGGGGGTAGGCAGCGGGGGTTGGACGAGAGACTGGTCGACTGCGTTGGAGCTCGGGGGCGAATGTGACGGTGGGGCCTTGGGGGGCTGGGGGATCGCGGGGTGGGGGTGTCGGTGTGGGTTGGGAGATGTCGTGATGCGACATCAGGTCGTCTGTTTCATTGAGGGAGATAGGGTCTCGGTAAGGGCCATGGGACTGACCGCTGGACAGGGGGGGGTGGGGTGCTGGGGCCTGTCGGGTGTGGATGCTACGGAGGGTGTCATCGAACTCAGGATGCAGGAGTGCGGTAGTGAGACAAAAGGGTGGCGCGTCCAGGCGCTCGTCATCTTCCGCATCCCAATCGACGCTAGCTTGGGGGGTAGAAACGGCGGATCTCGTAGCGCCAATAACGGTTAATGACATCCTCCATTTCGCCCTTCGTGCTCAACCCCTCATGGTCGCACAGGCGGAAGATGTCACGCTTGTTTGGCATATTCAGGAGATTTATTTTGATGGCGTCTATGTGGGCTTGTAACCGGGCGCGTGCAGCTGCCTCGGTCGGGGGTTGGTTGTGGGGGTGGGGGCTCGACGTACCAGTATTCACGAAACTGGGCGTCGTTACGGTCGTGGTCACGGTCACGGTCGTGGTGGGAGCCGTGCCTCCCGTGGTGGTCACAGGCGGCGGGAGTGAGGGGAAGTCCATGGTAATTTATTTGGAAAAAAAAACAAAATTTCAAGAAAAGCGGGACGGGAAAATGATTCACGGGGAGGGGAAGTGCCAAAAGGGGCAAAATAATTTTTTCGACTAAGGCTTAAGCTTGAATAAATAGTTAATAAAAAAGAAATTAGGAAAAGCAAAAAAGGGGGAAAAAGGGAGGAAAAGGGAAAAAAAATTAATTGATCCGGAAAAGAATTTGCACAATATGCTCAAGACAGGGGGATAAGAAAAGAAATTGAAAATTAGGTTCGTAGGGTAAATTATGGTTCGTGTTTCGTGATAGTCAGTCGGGGTCGAGTCGGGTTGCACACAAAAAAAAACACAAAAAAAAGGAAATATTCGCCGGAACTATGTTGTACAAATAAAAATATTAGAGTGATTCAATGGCAACAGTAAATACGGGTGATCCAAAAATACGGGGTAGTCGGTAAAATCCAAGAACGGCGAAAGACGGTGTGGGTGAAATTTCGAAACAGACAAAAAAAAACAAAAAAAACAGGAGGAGGAAAATAAACACAGAGATATTCACTAAATAGCTGCTGCAGGTGAGAATAAAGTCGAGCAGTGGTGTCTTCGGACTAACCTAGCTACGCCAAAAAAAAAGTTTGAAGAAAAGGAAAAAACTTCGAAAATAAATAAAATAATAAAAGAGAAAACAGGGATGATTCTAGGTGCCGGGGTGAGCGATTATTAAATTTAAAAACGAACGCCTCAACCGGGTTGAGGGAGTTCGCTTACCAGGGCCCCACGTTGGGCGCCAATTTGTAATCTGCGACTGGTCGGGAGTGGGGGAGGAATAACAGGGAGGGGGAAAAATAAAATAAATGACAAAAATAAATAAACCAGAGGTGTAAGGTAGAATAAAAAAAAAGGTACGAATGTATTTGACAAAAAAAAACTGAAATAATAGGGTTCCGCAGATCAGATGGCTGCCCCTCTCCAGGGTTCGATACAATAAATTCCTGAGGCCTAATCAAAAAAAGGAGTAACCAAATAATGATTTGCCGGAGAATAAAAAGATAACAAAAAAGAAGGAATCGGAGAAATAATAACGCAAGTAAGAAAACAAAAATCCGCAAACGAAAATAATAGAATAAATAATAGGTGTCTCAAAACTAAAATAATAATCCGCAAAAAAAAGAAATGATAACACTGATGATAACTATCCCGAAGGTGAAATAATAATTCGCAAAAAAGGAATAATAACACTGATGATAACTATCCCGAAGGTGAAATAATAATTCGCAAAAAAGAAATAATAAAATAAACAATAATCGCCTCAAAAATGATTTAATAATCCGCAAAAGAGAAATAATAATCCGCAAAAAAAAATATAGACGATAAGTAATAAAATAATACTCGGTGGTAGGCTAGCTATTACACGGGGAAGGGGGAAGTGGGGTAGACGGGGTGGCTGGCCGGCACTGGTCTGTCTAAGAAATATTACACTCAAAAAAAAGATAGATAGGAAAATTTTGGGCGCCAGTTGCTCAGGCGGGAGCAACACCGAAGAAAAAAAAAGAAAAGAACGCGGTGATAAAAATAATAAACGAATAATAAAATAATAGAGAAATGAAAAAAAAGTCACAAAAAAATAACTCTCGACGCTCGGCTAGCCGTCGGCGGGGACGGACACACACAGGGGGTGGGGGTACTGTCTCTGGCTCTTAAAAATACCTCGGCACCAAAACGAAAAAGAAAATACTGAATAATATAACAAAAAACAGAAGAGTGGCTCGGAAAAAAAATCGTTAAAAATTCCTACACTGAACTGGATCACGAAGGAGCACCACTGCTCGCGCACGCACGGCAATGGCCGCCGAAAACTCGCGGGGCACAAAATGGCGCGACGGAACCGCGTGTTCTCCGTCGCGCGATGACGGGGCAAAAATTATATTATGAACGAAGCAATAAATTCGGGGGTCACGGGGAGGAAAAATCGGGTAAATTGGGGGTGTGGGAAAATAGGAATAAAACACACTTACTTCGCGGTGGGCCTACGACGGCCTTTCTCACTCTCTCTCTCCTTTTCTCGAAAATTCGGGGACTCCTTGTCTCGTTATTGCTTCGCTTCAATCCTCCTCTCGACTCTATTTCGCCTATCCTCGCCTCCTCCACTTTCTCGAACTCTTCCTCTCCACTCTCTCAAACTCTCCTCGTCTTTCTCACAAAAAAAATAATACAAATCGCTCTGATACAACAAAAAATACGCTCAAAAATCGGAAAATCGGAAAATCTGCTACACGTCTATGCAATTCGGGATCTCGGATCCAAGTGACGATTAATGGCCGTCGCCGTCTTCTTGCTTCTTCATCGCTGATTCTCCCCTCTGATTGGCTGCGACGGTGACTGCGCGAATTGATCCATCGATTGCGGTTGGGTCGCTGGTGCTGCGGGTGGTGTTGCTGATTAGATCACAGCAGCCAATCGGGATCGCGGGTTCGAATCTTCTCGGGGTCTGGGTGTGGGCGCTCGTTCGCGCCACTGGCATCGGGGCTCGCTCCCACAGGCCTCCGCCGAGGGTCCGTAAGGTGGCTCCCTCGGGCGGTTATTTTGGACACTAGTTGCGTCGTCCTCGGCCCGCGGGTGTTACGGGTTCCAGTGTTTGACAGCTCGACTCCTGTTGTGGACCACCTCTACGGTTTTGAGTGCGATTTCCGTCGCGAGGGTGGTCGGGGTCGAGCTGCCCGGGTCCTCGTGCAGTGAGTGGGTGGAAAAGTGGCCAGTGGTGCGTGGTTTTCTCGGGTGCGGTGATTTTCAGCGGTTTCTGGGGAACCTCAGGAGAATGTTGAGGTTATCCCTGGATCTTGCGACGGTGTGGGTCTGGGCCCGGTTTGAGAGGCCTCGGGGCTCCTGGTCCATCCAGGGAAATTCCCCCCGGGCCTCTGCGGCACCCTTGAGTTTCTCACACCGTCTCCGGGGGTTCGTCCTTCCTGGGTGCGACGGCGGGGCCTCTGTTGGGTTGGCGACGGGCCATCCATCGTCATCGGGGGCTCACAGGTAATTATGGGGAGTTATTCAAGGGATGTGGGGTGTGGGAGGGTGAGGGGGTGTGTTTGGGAAGGGTGTGGGGGTTAATATTAATTGATTGTATATTTTTCAGGTAGCGGGGTCTGATATTGGGACCGAGAGGACGGAGGCGATGGCTTCGGGGACTCGACGGGAAGCATCGCACTATATTTCACAGGTTACAGGGTAAGATTGTGGGAGGTATGAATTATTGTATAATATTGGGTTCAATTAATATTAAAATGTTTGCTTGTTCTGGTTTTTGTCGAGCCTTATTGGTAATATTTCATTATAATGTTTCAGGTGCCGAGGGACGCAGGTACTTCGATCCGGATCGGGGGGAGAAATTGTGACCGCCACGTCACAATAGATATTGAGAAATATACTCGCATTATATAACGATTTTATTTCAAATTTTGCATAAATTGTTTTTTTTCCAATTTTCTTTTTTTTTTGCTGAGCCTTTAGATTGAATTTCTCCATCTGGAAAAAGATGTACTCCTTTTGGAAAAAGTTCGAGGAATCCAAAATAAAATATTTTAAATTTTTTGAAAATGTCATAATCGTCCAAAAATCGATTTATATTTTTAAAATTGGTTTTTTTCCATGAAAAATATAAAATCTTGCCTTCCAACTTTTTTTTTCGTTATCCTTGCAATAAACACCACAAAATTGATTCTAAGCAATTTTTCGCTCCGACACACTATTTCCATGTAATAAAATCAGCGAGAAAAAACAAGCAAAAATCGCATTTGCCTGTAATTTGACCCCCATACATGCCGCCATGAATTAATGAATATCAATATTTTTTGTTTGAAGAGTACTATATCATACGTCAATTGCAAAAAAATTCAAGATATTAAGGTTTCGAAGTGGTCGTTTTGATATGGAATACCTCATATGTTCGTCTTTTTCCAGTGTCGCTTTTTGGTTTTATCGAGCTTCAATTTAAAACGGTGCTAAAAAAGTTTCACTTCAAAAATAAATGTATACGTTTGTCTTCTTCCAGTGTCGTGTTTCCGTTTGATCGAGTTTCAACTCACAATAGTGTTAGTTACAACTGTACATCTGTATTCTATCTTATTCTCTCGCAGGCTTAATCTATAGATTGTATATGGGGAAAGCCGGCTCAATTCGAACGGATCAAAACCCTCACCCCTTCAGAAATGGTTGTCAATTCTTTATTTAGCTTAAGGTAACCCACCAAATATCTCTTTATTTTTTTGGAAATTTTTCCACGGCCCTTTTCCCCTTAGAAAAATTAAAAGAATGAAAAATAAGAGAAATCAGGCTGAGCAATATTTTTAAAATCGATGAATTTTTTTTCATGTATTCTGTGCTTGGAAAAATTAAGTTTCTATATAAATTCAGGATGGGATCTTTTTTGCTTATATTTGATTGTTAAATTTTTATTTTTCGAAATTAGAAAAATTACGACAAACATTAAAAATGAAAATTTCGATTTCTTCTTTAAAATCAATAAAAAATAAATGATACCTGTAAAAAATTTGATATCTTGATTTTTCAGCTTGAATATCGATTTATTTTATTTGGACATGGTTCTTGCATTTCCTCCAACCTGAACCTGGGTGGAAAAGGCAGAGCGATATTTTTAAAATCGATGAATTTTTTTAATGTCATCTCTGCTTGAAAAAATCGATATTCCATATAAATTTGGAGGGGGATCTTTTTTGCTTTTATTAAAAAAAATTTTTTTTTTTTTTCGGAACTATGAAAATTCCAACAAACATTAAAATTAATGATTTTATTTTTTTTGTTTAAGTCGATCAAAAATAAATCATTCAAGTGAAAAAATCGATATCTTGATTTTTTTGTCTCGAATATCGATTTATTTTATTTGGACTTGTTTTTTGCATTTCCTCCAGTCTTTGAATTTTTCACAGCCCCTTAGATACATCCTATCCTCGTACTGCACCTCCCCAGTGTTCATATTACGTTTTTTTACGGACCTGGGGTTAGCTGCAAAATTATGAAACGAAAAAAAGGATGCTAAAAACAAAATTTTCATATAAACCCGGGTGAAAAAGGCAGAGCGAAATTTTTAAAATCGATGAATTTTTTTGATGTATTCCGTGCTTGATATGATATATAACTCGAGTAAACTCCAAATCAAAAGCCTTGTGAGACTCCGACTCAACGAAAAAAAAAAAACAAAAAGTGAATGAATTATTAAAAGTCGATATTCAAGTCGAAAAAATCAAGATATCGGATTTTTCATAAGCGTGATTTAGCTTTGATTGATTTTTCGAAAAAAAAATTAATTTCCATTTTTCAAGTTTGTCAAAATTTTCACAGTTTTCAAAAATTAATAATTAAAAATAAAATATAAGAAAAAAAAACCCATTCTAAATTTATATAGAATATTGAGTTTTTCAAGCACAGAATACATAAAAAAAAAATTCATCGATTTTAAAAATATCGCTCTGCCTTTTTCACCCGGGTTTGTATGAAAATTTTATTTTTAGCATCCTTTTTTTCGTTCCATAATCTGGCAACTTACCGCAGGTCCCTAAAAAAATGTGATATGATTGTTAGGGAGGTGCAGTAAGAGGATGGGATATATCTAAGGGGCTGTGATAAATTCAAAGACTGAAGGAAAGGCAAAAAACAAGTCCAAATAGAATAAATCGATATTCGAGCCGAAAAAATCATGATATCGAATTTTTTATAAGAATCATTTATTTTTTATTGATTTTAAGAAAAAAATCAAAACAATTGTTTTTAATGTTAGTCGGAATTTTTCTAGTTTTGAGAAATAAAAATTAAAAAATCAAATATAAGCAAACAAGATCCCATTCTAAGATTATATAGAAACTTGATTTTTTTGAGCACAGAATGCATGAAAAAAAATGTATCGATTTACGAAATATCGCTCAGCCTGTTTTCTCTTATTAATCATTTTTTTAATTTTTCTAAGAGGGCGGGGGCAGTGGAAAAATTTCCAAAAAAATCATGAGATGTTTTTTGGTTACCCGAAACTGAATAAAAAATTGCCAACCATTTCTGAGGGGTTGAGGGTCTTGACCCGTCCGAATTGAGCCGGCTTTCCCCATATCTTTGTCTCTCTTCAGTGTCGCTTTTGTGTTTCATCGAGTTTTAAATTACAACGGTGCTAAAGAAGTTTCATTTAAAAAATGTATATGTTTCTCTCTTTCGAGAGTCGCTTTTTCGTTTCATCCAGTTTCAAATCACAACGGAGCTAGTCACAACTGTATATCTGTATTCTATCTCATTCTCTTGCAGGCTGAATCCTATAAATGTATTTGTATGTCTCTTTCCAGTCTCGCTTCTTTGTTTTATCGAGTTTTGAATCACAACCGTGTTGAAGAAGTTATACTTCAATGATAAATATATATGTTTGTCTCGTTCCAGTATCGCTGTTTCGTTTCATCGAATTTCAAATTACAACGGTGCTAAGGAAGTTTCACTTCAAAAATTTATATGTTCGTATTTTTCCCGTGTCGCTCTTTCGTTTTATCGAGTTTCGAATTACAACGGTGCTAGAGAAGTTTCACTTACAAAATTCATATAATTGTCGCTTTCCAGTATCACTTTTTTGTATCATCAAGTTTCAAATCACAACGGTGCTAGTCACAACTGTATATCTGTATTTTATCTTATTCTCTCGCAGGCTTAATCCTATAGATGTATATGTTTGTCTCTTTGGAATGTTGCTTTTTCGTTTCATCGAGTTTCGAATCAAAACGGTGCTGAAGAAGTTCCACTTCGAAAATTAATATGTTTGTCGCTTTCCCGTATCGCTTTTTCGTTTCATCGAGTTTCAACTCACAACTGTGCTAGTCACACTGTACATTTGTATTTTATCTCAATCTCTCGCAGGCTAAATCCTAAAGATGTATATGGGGTATTCCTCCGAATTTCGGGAACTTCGGACAGTTGGGTCAACATTTTTGCCCCCCATTTTTTTCCATTAATATGTGTTGAAAATAAGGAGACACGTATTTTGGCGTTTTTTATTTTGAGCCCCCACTTTTAAAACTCAGTCGAATCAAGTTTTTGAAGTATTGACCACATTCGGTCATTCAAATCGATAGATCTCAGCAACGGTTAGTGATAACTCGGAACATTACGGGTCTTTTTTTTCGTTTTTGAACGCTTTATACAATGAAAACATTTACGATTATGTTGCACAAATTCAACAATAAGTGATAAACAGTTGAAAATTAAAAATGAAATAAAACAAAAAACTCACCCTTACTATTTGGAATGTTTTTTTTTTTTTAATTCCTTGAACAAAAACAAAAAATTAGCGACCTTGAACTTTTCGGGCCGACGCTTCGTTCGGGAGTTATTTGCTTTTTTGGCACATAAAACCCGTAAATGTTTACCCGTAAATGTTTACGTTTAAATATTTAAACGTAAATGTTAAGAATAAAAAGCTATAACTTTCGAACGAAACGTCGGCCCAAATCCGGCAGAGTCTCAAAATTTTCGTTTTTGTTCAAGGAATTAAAAAAAAATAGATTTCAGTAATTAAGGGTTTTTCTTCATGCAATTTATTACTGATAAAATACGTATATTCATCGGTTTTTTATGACGAAAAAAGCTATAACCCTCGAACCAAACGTCGGCCCAAGTCTGGCCGGAACTCAAAATTTTTCTTTTCGTCCAAAGAATTTGGTAAAAATCAAATTACAATAATTAACGGTACTTTCTTTTCATGCAAATTTCTACTAATAAAATACGTAAATTTACGAGCTTTTTGTAACAAAAAAATCTATAACTCCCGAACGAAGCGTCGTCCCAAAAAGTTCAAGGTGGCTAAATTTTCGTTTTTGTTTAAGGAATTCAAAAAAAATACATTTCAAAAATTCAGTGTACTTTTTTTGTTTTATTTTATTCTTAATTTTCAATTGTTTATAAATAATTGTTGAATTTGTGCAACATAATTGTAAATATTTTCATTGTCTAGAGCGTTCAAAAACGAAAAAAAGACATGTGGTTTTTTGAGTTATCACTAACCGTTGCTGAGATATATCGATTTGAATGACCGAATGTGGTCAATACTTCAAAATCTTTAATTGACTGTATTTCAAAAATGGGGGCTCAAAATAAAAAACGCCGAAATACGTGTCTCTTTATATTCAACACAGATTGATGTAAGAAATTGGGGGGCAACAATTTTTACCCAACTGTCCGAAGTTGCCGAAAATCCCAGGAATACCCCGTATGTGTTCTATCTTATTCTCTTGCAGGCTAAATCCTATAGATGTATATGAGTTGTTCCACGGCTAATCGCATGGTGGAAACCCGACCGGTTTTCGATTCGGATAAAAAAATTTCCCCTCAAAGTGTTTCATAAATCCAGCATATGATGATTTTTTCAGATTTTTGCCGTAATGTTTTTTCCAGTTATGAATTTCTAAAAATTTGATAAAAAAAAATTTCAAAGTTAAAATATCTCCTAGACGAAACATTCAAATTTAATTGCACGCGCGTCAAAATTTGCGCTTTGAACTGCTCTTCTTGAAACGAATATTGTCAACAAAATTTATTTATTTTTAAAAATTTCTTCTTCCGTTTTATAAATTAAAATTGACTTTTTGAAAAAACTCCATTTTTTATTTTTTTTTTCAATTTTTCCTAAATTTCGTATCCAACTGCGGAAATTTGAAGCCTCTAGTAAAAATGGGCAATCGATATCTAATATTTTTCCCTGAGTTTTGAAGTTCATTAAAATTTGGAAACGTGCACATATCTCCGAAACGAAATTCTTTTAATTGGATCGTAAGCCTGTTTCAATGTGCTTTTTGGACTGCTCTTTCAGGAAAAAAAATTGTGAAAAAAATTAATATACATTTTTATCAGTATTTTTACGTTTTTATTACTACAATTTATTTTTGGAAATGAAAAACCCCATCAAAAAAAAATCTCTAATTCCTTGTCTCATTGCGAAGATGTTGAGCCTCGGGTGAAAATCGGAAATTAATATTCACTATTGGGACTTTCAAGGGTGAGCGCGATTTTCCCAGTACTTATCTTTGCGACGCGCGATGCGCGCGCTCGTCTACCACTTATTCTGACAACATCGCGCTCACCCTTGAAAGTCCCAATAGTGGATATTATTTGATCCTCACCAGAGGCTCAACATATGCGCAATAAGACAAGGAATTTGAGATTTTTTTTTTAATGTGGTTTTTTATTTCCAAAAGTAAATTGTAGTAATGAAAACGTGACAAAACTGATAAAAATGTATTTTAATTTTTTTCACAATATTTTTTTCTGAAATAGCAGTTCAAAAAGCACATTGAAACGTGCTTACGATCCAATTTGAAATATATTGTTCCGGAGATACGTGCACGTTTCCCAATTTTAATGACCTTCAAAATTCACAGAAAAATAGTAGATATTAATTGCCCATTTTCACGAAAGGCTTAAAAATTTTGCAATTAAAAACGGAATTTGGGAAAAATTTTTTTAAAGAATCGAAAATGGAATTTTTCCAAAAAGTCAATTTTTATGTTTAAAACGTGAAAAAAAATTGAAAAACTAAGTAAATTTTGTTTACAATATTCGATTCGAGAATAGCAGTTCGAAACGCAAATTTTGACGTACGTGCAATTAAATTTGAATGTTTCGTCTAGGAGATATTAGCATTTGAAATTTTTTTTTATGACATTTTCAGAAATTCAAAAAAAAAAGTTGAAAAAATTATCATATGCTTTTTTTATGACGCACTTGATGTAAAAAAATTTTATCCGAATCGAAGACTGGTCGGGTTTCCACCGTGCGATTAGCCGTGGAACACACCATATGTTCGTCTCTTTTCAGTGTCGCTTTTTCGTTTCATCGAGTTTCAAATCACGTCAGTGCTAAAAAAGTTTCACTTAAAATATAAATGTATATGTTTGTCTCTTTCCAGTGTCGCTTCTTTGTTTCATCGATTTTTAAATCACAACGGTGCTAGTCACAACTGTATATCTGTATTCCATCTCATTCTCTCGCAGGCTAAATCCTGATGATGTATATGTTTGTCTCTTTCCAGTGTCGCTTTTTCGCTTCATCAAGTTTTAAATCACAACGGTGCTAGTCACAACTGTACATATATGGGGCATTTCACATCAACACGACCACTTCGAAACCTTAATATCTTGAATTTTTTCGCAATCGACGTATGATATAGTACTTTTCAAACAAAAAATATTGATATTTATTAATTCATGGTGGCATGTATGGGGGTCAAATTACAGGCAAATGCGATTTTTGCTTGTTTTTTCTCGCTGATTTTATTACATGGAAATAGTGTGTCGGAGCGAAAAATTGCTGAGAATCAATTTTGTGGTGTTTATTGCAAGAATAACGAAAAAAAAAGTTGGAAGGCAAGATTTTATATTTTTCATGAAAAAAAACCAATTTTGAAAATATATATCGATTTTTGGACGATTATGACATTTTTAAACAATTTTTAATATTTTTTTTTGGATTCCTCGAACTTTTTCCAAAAGGTGTACATCTTTTTCCAGATGGAGAAATTCAATCTAAAAGCTCAACAAAAAAAAAAGAAAATTGGAAAAAAAAACAATTTATGCAAAATTTGAAATAAAAATGTTATATAATGCGAGTATATTTCTCAATATCTATTTACAAAATATTCGCACCTTTAAGCGATATAATAAGTCGTCTATGATTCAAATATTGCAAATCAGAAATTTCTTCTGATTTTTTCCATGGTCGAATGTATTTTTCCTCGAGGCTGTCTTCCGCGACAGAAAATTTAGACTGTGTAGACTGTGTATCCCGAGGATATACAGTCCACGATGGTCAAGTTCTGAATCGGGCCGCTAGGCACGCTATTTTACTTTTTCCCTTTGCCAGATTCTGCCTTCTTTTTGAAATTCTAGGCTTCTTCAGCAAAAGAGAATTTCTTCTCCAGCATACAATCTCGTGATGTAGGGATAAATAAATGGTTTTTCCCATGGTATCCCGAAGATACACAGTCTACATTTTCTGTCACAGAAGACAGCCTCGAAGAAAAATACATTTAACCGTGGAAAAAATCAGAAGAAATTTCTGATTTCAAATATTTGAATCTTAGACGACTTATTATATCGCTTAAAGGTGCGAATATTTTGTAAATAGTGTAATCTGCGACTGGTCGGGAGTAGGGGAGGAATAACAGGGAGGGGGAAAAATAAAATAAATGACAAAAAAAAATAAACCAGAGGTGTAAGGTAGAATAAAAAAAAAAGGTACGAATGTATTTGACAGAAAAAAACTGAAATAATAGGGTTCCGCAGATCAGATGGCTGCCCCTCTCCGGGGTTCGATACAATAAATTCCTGAGGCCTAATCAAACAAAGGAGTAACCAAATAATAATTTGCCGGAGAATAAAAAGATAACAAAAAAGAAGGAATCGGAGAAATAATAACGCAAGTAAGAAAACAAAAATCCGCAAACGAAAATAATAGAATAAATAATAGGTGTCTCAAAAATAAAATAATAATCCGCAAAAAAAAGAAATGATAACACTGATGATAACTATCCCGAAGGTGAAATAATAATTCGCAAAAAAGGAATAATAACACTGATGATAACTATCCCGAAGGTGAAATAATAATTCGCAAAAAAGAAATAATAAAATAAACAAAAATCGCCTCAAAAATGATTTAATAATCCGCAAAAGAGAAATAATAATCCGCAAAGAAAAATATAGACGATAAGTAATAAAATAATACTCCGTGGTAGGCTAGCTATTACATGGGGAAGGGGGAAGTGGGGTAGACGGGGTGGCTGGCCAGCACTGGTCTCTCTAAGAAATATTACACTCAAAAAAAAGATAGATAGGGAAATTTTGGGCGCCAGTTGCTCAGGCGGGAGCAACACCGAAGAAAAAAAAAGAAAGGAACGCGGTGATAAAAATAATAAACGAAAAATAAAATAATAGAGAACTGAAAAAAAAGTCACAAAAAAAATAACTCTCGACGCTCGGCTAGCCGTCGGCGGGGATGGACACACACAGGGGGTGGGGGTACTGTCTCTGGCTCTTAAAAATACCTCGGCACCAAAACGAAAAAGAAAATACTGAATAATATAACAAAAAACAGAAGAGTGGCTCGGAAAAAAAATCGTTAAAAATTCCTACACTGAACTGGATCACGAAGGAGCACCACTGCTCGCGCACGCACGGCAATGGCCGCCGAAAACTCGCGGGGCACAAAATGGCGCGACGGGACCGCGTGTTCTCCGTCGCGCGATGACGGGGCAAAAATTATATTATGAACGAAGCAATAAATTCGGGGGTCACGGGGAGGAAAAATCGGGTAAATTGGGGGTGTGGGAAAATGGGAATAAAACACACTTACTTCGCGGTGGGCCTACGACGGCCTTTCTCACTCTCTCTTTCCTTTTCTCGAAAATTCGGGGACTCCTTGTCTCGTTATCGCTTCGCTTCAATCCTCCTCTCGACTCTATTTCGCCTATCCTCGCCTCCTCCACTCTCTCGAACTCTTCCTCTCCACTCTCTCAAACTCTCCTCGTCTTTCTCACAAAAAAATTAATACAAATCGCTCTGATACAACAAAAAATACGCTCAAAAATCGGAAAATCGGAAAATCTGCTACACGTCTATGCAATTCGGGATCTCGGATCGAAGTGACGATTAATGGCCGTCGCCGTCTTCTTGCTTCTTCATCGCTGATTCTCCCCTGTGATTGGCTGCGACGGGGACTGCGCGAATCGATCCATCGATTGCGGTTGGGTCGCTGGTGCTGCGGGTGGTGTTGCTGATTGGATCACAGCAGCCAATCGGGATCGCGGGTTCGAATCTTCTCGGGGTCTGGGTGTGGGCGCTCGTTCGCGCCACTGGCTTCGGGGCTCGCTCCCACAGGCCTCCGCCGAGGGTCCGTAAGGTGGCTCCCTCGGGCGGTTATTTTGGACACTAGTTGCGTCGTCCTCGGCCCGCGGGTGTTACGGGTTCCAGTGTTTGACAGCTCGACTCCTGTTGTGGACCTTCTCTACGGTTTTGAGTGCGATTTCCGTCGCGAGGGTGGTCGGGGTCGAGCTGCCCGGGTCCTCGTGCAGTGAGTGGGTGGAAAAGTGGCCAGTGGTGCGTGGTTTTCTCGGGTGCGGTGATTTTCAGCGGTTTCTGGGGAACCTCAGGAGAATTTTGAGGTTATCCCCGGATCTTGCGACGGTGTGGGTCTGGGCCCGGTTCGAGAGGCCTCGGGGCTCCTGGTCCATCCAGGGAAATTCCCCCCGGGCCTCTGCGGCACCCTTGAGTTTCTCACACCGTCTCCGGGGGTTTGTCCTTCCTGGGTGCGACGGCGGGGCCTCTGTTGGGTTGGCGACGGGCCATCCATCGTCATCGGGGGCTCGCAGGTAATTATGGGGAGTTATTTAAGGGATGTGGGGTGTGGGAGGGTGAGGGGGTGTGTTTGGGAAGGGTGTGGGGGTTAATATTAATTGATTGTATATTTTTCAGGTAGCGGGGTATGATATTGGGACCGAGAGGACGGAGGCGATGGCTTCGGGGACTCGACGGGGAGCATCGTACTATATTTCACAGGTTACAGGGTAAGATTGTGGGAGGTATGAATTATTGTATAAAATTGGGTTCAATTAATATTAAAATGTGTGCTTGTTCTGGTTTTTGTCGAGCCTTATTGGTAATATTCCATTATAATGTTTCAGGTGCCGAGGGACGCAGGTACTTCGATCCGGATCGGGGGGAGAAATTGTGACCGCCACGTCACAACTCCCCCCCAATTGCCGAAGGTTCGTCTCTCGACGACCTGAGCACACACACAATCACTCGGGGAGGAATTCTCGGGAATGGGGATCGGGATCGGGGTTCGTGACATGATGATTAACTTGGGTTAATTCAGTGAAACTGTAAATGTTATTTAATAACTCTGGCTGGGTTGCGGGGGTGCCCTTTGCAACCCCCTTACAACTTAACAATAAAACTAAAAGATACATCACAGCCAACTTAAACTGATAATAAAGAACTCAAAAGAATGGAAAAAAATGAACGTGTCGTCAATGACTAGGGGAAAAAGAAAATGAAAAATGATGTTGAACAATCGTTTCGTCGCGCCGGGCCGGCGTTCTCCCTTGTAGCCTCTTTTCTGGTCTCGGACCGGAGTAAAAAAAAAGAATACTAAACTTCGTTGGGGGGTTGTCGACGAAGGGAGACGGGGGGGGACAAAGAAAACGAGGCGAACAAAAAAAAAGAGAGACGAGGGGTGGACGAGGGGGAAAAAGAAAACGTATCGGCTTCATCTTCGCTCCTACTCCTCCGAGAGCATCTGTGGGCGACCGTCGAGCTTCGTGCGGCAGTGGGTCGCGATATGCCCGCGCAGGCCGCAGTTCCAGCAGCAGAGGTTTATGGCTGGGGCTGGGAAGGGGGGGGTGTCAGTCGGGCTAGGGGTGGTGAAGGGTAGGGGGTCAGAGGTGGGGGTGTCGGGGAACGGGAGGTAAGGCGGCTGGGGCAATCGGAGGAGCGATGGTTTGGTTGACCACATCGCCAGCATAGGAATGGAGTACCGGGATCGGGGGGCAGTGGGCGGGGGCTGAGGGTTAGGGACATCAGGGCAGGGATGGTTTGGGGAATCAGGGGTGGAGGGGTTATCAGAGGCTTGGGGCTGGGAGCAGGGAATCCGGCTTTGAGTCGGCGGATGACCTCCGTCAGACTTGGTCGGGCATTGGTGGGGTTGGGGGAGGGGGATGGCTCGTCTGTCCAGGGCTGAGATCGACGGGACGTGCCGGGTACTGGTTCTGGGAGGGGGATCTGGGTGGGTATTCGGGTCGTTGGGATCGACTTCGGGGACTTGGGAGTGGCGGAGGGAGCAACAAGGGTTAGGGTATTAATTTCGGGAGTAGTTCTGGTGGGGGTGATTTTCGGGGCGAGGGGTTTGGGTTTGGGGGGGGGGGGTTTTGGGCGGGGGGGTTAGCGGGAGTGGGGATCAGGGGGGTTGGGGTTTTGGGGGGGGGGGTTTGGTTGAGAGTTTTGTGGGAGTTCGGATCGCGACGGGAGCGGGGGGGGGTAACGGTTCTGGGTATCGGGGAGTGCCGGGCTCGTTGTTCGGCCTCGTGCTGCGCGACCTCGCGCTCGTACCGCTCCCGTGCCTGGTCTGGCCACAGGGTGTCGTACCCTACCTCGTCCCACCGGGCGGGGGTCGTCCGGATCCCTCCCCGGCCCGGTCGGACGGTTCTCCTCTCCATCCTGGTGTTGTTGGTTTTCCTGTAAAGTCGGGGTTCGATTAACACACAAGGAGTTTTCGGGGAGCATGCTGGGGTCGAAGGTGTAGCAGGGGGTGCATCTGTCGGTTCTGTCTCAGTCGTGTCATAGGGATGTCGGTACGCGACTAAATCTTTGATATGGACATTCTGGTTTTTCTTTTTCAACGGGAGGTGGATTTCGTAAACTACAGGGGAAATTTTTCGGGTAATGGTGTAGGGTCCACGGTATTTCGGGGCTAGTTTCGCGGCGAAGTTTTGTGCTGCGGACGACAGAACCCGATTCTTCCGACGGACGAGATCGCCCACCTGGAACTCGCGGTCGGCTCTTCCGCGGTTATAATAATGAGCCTGCCGTCTCGCAGCACCGGACAGGTTCTTCCTGACCCAGTCGTGGAGCAGGGGTAATCGTTTCATTCGATCGTTCCAGATCGCGGGGTCGGTACGGTCTTCGACGGGTGGGATTGGGAGTTCGTTAAGGATACTTTTCGCGGGTCTGGGGTTCCTTCCGAAATTCAGGAATGCGGGGGTCATGTGGGTGGAACTTTGGACGGCGGTATTGAGGGCAAAACATAATTCGGGGAGGTGAACGTCCCAATTTTGGTGATCGTCACCAACGTACGAAATGATCCTGGTCTTCAGGGTTCTATTGACTCGTTCTACGGGGTTGGCTTGGGCATGGTACGGGGGGATGGTGGTTTGGCGTACTCCATATTGTTCAAGATGGGACGTCATGTGCTTGTTCACAAATTCGGTGCCGTTGTCCGTCAGGAGATAGCGGGGGCATCCCCACCGGTTGAAGATCAGGGTTTCCAGGGCGTGTACTATTGCGGGTCCGGTGGAGGTTCTCAGGGGGGTGGCTTCTACGAATTTCGTGAACAAGTCTTGGAAGACCAGGATATATCGGTTGCGGCTTTTGCTGGGTGGGAAGGGGCCCATCACATCAGCTGCAACCACGGTCCAGGGGCCTTCGGTGGTCCGTTCGCGCATGAGGCCTGCAGGGGCTCCCTGCTCTGTCTTGCTCATCTGGCAAGTCTGACACCCACGCACGAACTTGGCCACATCCTGGAAAATTCCGGGCCATGCAAAATCCTGGGTGACTCGGTAATACGTTTTGTCAATTCCCAGGTGCCCAGACTGGGGGTGGTCGTGGGCATCTTGCATGGCTCGTAAACGGGAATCATGGGGCAGGACTAGTTTCCAGGCGTTCAGGTCAACGAGGGCTGGTTCTACTATCGGGTGGGGGCGGTGGTGGTAAAGCCTGTTATCCTCAATCTTCCCATCGGGGTATTTGGACGGGAAATCATGGACGTTTTGCAATTGGTCGCGGTACCAGGGATCTATGGACTCTCCAATGGCTGCTAGGGCTTCCTCGGTTCCTTCGAACATTCGGGAAAGGGCGTCAGGGACTACATTCAGGGCTCCTTTCCTATGGATCACCTCCATATCCAGGTCTTGCATTTGCAGGGCCCACCGGGCAAGACGCCCGGCAGGATCTCGGAGGTTCCGTAGCCAGCGCAAACTGCTGTGGTCGGTTATCACTCGGAACGAGGTACCCTCGATATATGGGCGCAATTTCTTCGCAGCCCATAATACCGCAAGGCACTCTCGTTCGGTCACGCTGTACTTCTTCTGGGCAGGGGTCAGGACTTTGCTACAAAATACGATAGGGTGTTCTTCACCATCAATTTCTTGGGTCAGAACTGCTCCCATCGCATGGTCACTGGCATCGGTCTAGATCGTGAAGGGTTTGGAGAAATCGGGTCGGGCTAATACGGGGGTGGTGGCAAGGGCTTGTCTCATAGCTTCGAATGCGGTGGCTCGTTCTTCCCTCCAGTGCCACGGTACATCTTTACCGAGTAATCGCACCAGGGGAATTTTAAGCTCGGAGATGTCTCCCAGGAACCGGGCATACCAGCCAACCATTCCTAGGAATCTCCGCAGCTGTTTCAGGGTTTTCGGGGGAGGGTACTGCAGGACGGGGGCTACTTTGTCGGGGTCTGCTTCTAGTCCGTGTCGTGTGACGACGTATCCCAGGTACTTCATCTCCGGGCAGAAAAAAGAGCTTTTCTCCCGGTTGATCTCGAGATTAGCACCCGAGAGCGCCGTCAACACTAATCGCAAATATTTGAAATGGTCCTCCTCCGTTTCCGTAGCGATGATCACGTCATCCAGGTAGGCGAAGACGTGAGGTTCCCACTCGGGTCGTGTTAATCGGTCCATTAACCTCTGGAAGGTGGCGGGGGCGTTCGTTAATCTAAAGGGCATACGGGTGAACTGGAAAAGTCCCCGACCAGGGACAGCAAAGGCAGTGATGGGTCGACTAGCGGGTTCGAGGGGCACTTGGAAATAGGCTTGGCTCAGGTCGAGTTTGGAGATGTGGTGGGCTTGTCGTAGGCCATCCAGGATTCGGTCTAGGTTAGGGAGGGGGTAAGCATCTTTCCGGGTATCTTTATTTACGTCCCGATAATCAATGCAAAACCTATGTTTGCCATTGGGTTTCGGGACGATCACGGGATTACTCAACCAGCCACTGCTGGAGGGCTCAATTACCTGCTCGGTGATCATCTTATCCACCTCAGCTTGGGCAATTCGCAGGAGGTACGGGGAAATAGTGCGGGGTCTCTGTCGGATTGGGGGATGGCCACCAACATCGATGATATGCTGGATACTGAGGGTGCAGCTAAGGACTCCGGTGGTGTTGGGTTTTACCAGCTGGTCTAGGAGGGAAGTGAGTTGACGGGTCGTGGCAGCGGGAATTTCTACTAAACCAGCGGTTTCGGGTTCATCTATGGGGTCTGCGGGGACGGGACCGGTGGCAATGAACGTTCGGGGAGTGCCTCCAGGTAGGCACCAGGTATTGGCTGCGTAATCGATCAACAATCCGAATAGTTGACAGAAGTCCATTCCTAACAGGCCATCATAACTTAAGGGGGCTATTCGCAGGGGTAGGGGTTTGGATATGCCGGATAGCGTGATATTGAGGGTGACTTCGCCAAGCATTGGGACAGTGGCATTGTTGGCCACCCTCACGCTTCCGGTACAGGGTCTCACCATGTCCCCCAGAGTCTCCACCAGGGTGGGACTGAGGTATGATCGGGTGGACCCTGAATCCACTAAAGCTTCGATAGTTCGCCCGCGGATAGTCAACCAAAGGTGGTGACGATTTTCCTCTCCGCAGGCGTCTATTTCTACGCGATCTGGGGTCAACGAGGGTGGTTGATGGGGCTGGGCCTCTGGCTCGGAGGGGGTAAGCGGTTGGAAGGAGGTCCTTGGGTCGAATGAGGTACTTGGTCCGTAAAAAATGCTTGGTTTGGGGAGGGTACTGGGTCCCTTGGGAGTACCTGGTTCGGCGAATTTGCTCGATCCAGGGGAAGTACGGGATTCGGAAAATATACGAGGTTCGGGGAAGCTTGGGGCATCGGGAGAAAGACCGGTTGCGGGAATATCTCGGGGTCTGGGGGAAATATTATTTTCAGGGATTTTTGGGAGTTTAGGGGAAGAATTATTTTCAGAGGATTTTTGGACTTCAGAGACAACTTTATTTTCAGGAGGACTCCGGGGTTCGGGGGCGGTATCGTTGTCACGGAGTTTTTGTGGATAGGAGGAATCGCTATTTTCGGGGAAATCTCGAACATCTGAGGAATTATTACTTTCAGTGGGTTTCCGGGGGTCGGGAGGGGTAGGGGTTGCGGGGAATTTCCGTGATTTCGGAACAATTCGCGGTTGGGAGGGAGTCTGTGCTTTAGGGGGGGTGCGGCGTCTAGGAGAAATCTTCAGTGCGAGGGGAGAGCGGGGTTTGAGGGGAGCAAGGAGTTGGGGGAACCTGCAAGGTTCACGGGAATTATTTTGTTCAGGGGGGGTACCGTTTACTGCCCCCCCCCCCCATGGGGTTTCCCTCACGGATTCGTCGGCATCGAGGGCACGAGGTGGTCTCATTTCCGGGGAGGCCACACACTCGGCAGAATCGCGCCAGTTCTTTCGGACACTCACGGTAGATGTGTCCCTGCTCCTTGCAGTTGAAACACCTGACCGTCGTGGATCTGACCCGGGGGGTTGGAGGGATGTAGGCGGGGTGGATGGATAGGAGGGAGGGGATCTTGGGGTACGCGGGGGGGACGGAGTTTGGAACGAAGTATTTTTGATCGGGTGTTGACGCTTCGGCAACGGGGCTGGGGATCAGGGGTTCTGAAATCTTGGAGTATTGTATAGTGGGGTTGGATGTAGGGTGACTAATAGCCGCCGTGGGATTTCTACCACGGTTCTTGGAGGGGGGGTGGTAAGCCGCGCTGGGAAGTACGCACTGGGAGGGATCGAGATATTGCCGGACGATTTTCTTTTTTTCCTTCATCTCCTCGATCCGGCGACACCGCCACGTGAAATCAGCGAAGCTCGTGATTTCCTCGCGGCGAATGTGCTCGGTCAGGTCGGGGGACATGTTGTTATAACAGTGGTCGAGTTGAGCTTCCAACGAGAGCGGGGGGGGTAAGATAATAAAAGTACGTGCGCATGCTGGTGAGGAACTCTCCCGCTGTCTCTCCCGGGCCTTGGTATCGGGAGTTCATCTCGCAACGCAGTCGTCCCTGGAGGTCATTGTGGCCGAAGCGCGAACGGAAGTGGTAGAGAAAACCCTCGTAATCACTCCAATTGTCGCGCTCCGCTCGCCACCATCTACGGGTCTCGTCCGAGAATGCTTCGAACACGAGCCTTAGAAGGTCCTCCTCGGTATACCCTCTGCTCTCGCAGTATTCGTATAACCGGAGGAGGAACTCCTCACCGTCCTCTTCCCGGGTTCCCGCAAACCTCGGACCGAACCGTCGGAAGTGGTCCACTCCGGCGGTATCACGGGTTTGGGTGGTGGTAGAGAGATTTGAGCTCCATCGGTTGACGGGGCGGGACAGAGCCTCGGGCCTCAGCCTGGTGCTGTTCCCCCGGGGCAACTGTCTTCGGGGCAGGGTAAAGGTGACGTGGATCTCGGGCGCAGGGGGTGGGGGAAGCATGGGAATCAGGGGAGCAGATAGGGGGTAGGCAGCGGGGGTTGGACGAGAGACTGGTCGACTGCGTTGGAGCTCGGGGGCGAATGTGACGGTGGGGCCTTGGGGGGCTGGGGGATCGCGGGGTGGGGGTGTCGGTGTGGGTTGGGAGATGTCGTGATGCGACATCAGGTCGTCTGTTTCATTGAGGGAGATAGGGTCTCGGTAAGGGCCATGGGACTGACCGCTGGACAGGGGGGGGTGGGGTGCTGGGGCCTGTCGGGTGTGGATGCTACGGAGGGTGTCATCGAACTCAGGATGCAGGAGTGCGGTAGTGAGACAAAAGGGTGGCGCGTCCAGGCGCTCGTCATCTTCCGCATCCCAATCGACGCTAGCTTGGGGGGTAGAAACGGCGGATCTCGTAGCGCCAATAACGGTTAATGACATCCTCCATTTCGCCCTTCGTGCTCAACCCCTCATGGTCGCACAGGCGGAAGATGTCACGCTTGTTTGGCATATTCAGGAGATTTATTTTGATGGCGTCTATGTGGGCTTGTAACCGGGCGCGTGCAGCTGCCTCGGTCGGGGGTTGGTTGTGGGGGTGGGGGCTCGACGTACCAGTATTCACGAAACTGGGCGTCGTTACGGTCGTGGTCACGGTCACGGTCGTGGTGGGAGCCGTGCCTCCCGTGGTGGTCACAGGCGGCGGGAGTGAGGGGAAGTCCATGGTAATTTATTTGGAAAAAAAAAACAAAATTTCAAGAAAAGCGGGACGGGAAAATGATTCACGGGGAGGGGAAGTGCCAAAAGGGGCAAAATAATTTTTTCGACTAAGGCTTAAGCTTGAATAAATAGTTAATAAAAAAGAAATTAGGAAAAGCAAAAAAGGGGGAAAAAGGGAGGAAAAGGGAAAAAAAATTAATTGATCCGGAAAAGAATTTGCACAATATGCTCAAGACAGGGGGATAAGAAAAGAAATTGAAAATTAGGTTCGTAGGGTAAATTATGGTTCGTGTTTCGTGATAGTCAGTCGGGGTCGAGTCGGGTTGCACACAAAAAAAAACACAAAAAAAAGGAAATATTCGCCGGAACTATGTTGTACAAATAAAAATATTAGAGTGATTCAATGGCAACAGTAAATACGGGGGATCCAAAAATACGGGGTAGTCGGTAAAATCCAAGAACGGCGAAAGACGGTGTGGGTGAAATTTCGAAACAGACAAAAAAAAACAAAAAAAACAGGAGGAGGAAAATAAACACAGAGATATTCACTAAATAGCTGCTGCAGGTGAGAATAAAGTCGAGCAGTGGTGTCTTCGGACTAACCTAGCTACGCCAAAAAAAAAGTTTGAAGAAAAGGAAAAAACTTCGAAAATAAATAAAATAATAAAAGAGAAAACAGGGATGATTCTAGGTGCCGGGGTGAGCGCTTATTAAATTTCAAAACGAACGCCTCAACCGGGTTGAGGGAGTTCGCTAACCAGGGCCCCACGTTGGGCGCCAATTTGTAATCTGCGACTGGTCGGGAGTGGGGGAGGAATAACAGGGAGGGGGAAAAATAAAATAAATGACAAAAAAAATAAACCAGAGGTGTAAGGTAGAATAAAAAAAAAGGTACGAATGTATTTGACAAAAAAAAACTGAAATAATAGGGTTCCGCAGATCAGATGGCTGCCCCTCTCCGGGGTTCGATACAATAAATTCCTGAGGCCTAATCAAACAAAGGAGTAACCAAATAATAATTTGCCGGAGAATAAAAAGATAACAAAAAAGAAGGAAACGGAGAAATAATAACGCAAGTAATAAAACAAAAATCCGCAAACGAAAATAATAGAATAAATAATAGGTGTCTCAAAACTAAAATAATAATCCGCAAAAAAAAGAAATGATAACACTGATGATAACTATCCCGAAGGTGAAATAATAATTCGCAAAAAAGGAATAATAACACTGATGATAACTATCCCGAAGGTGAAATAATAATTCGCAAAAAAGAAATAATAAAATAAACAAAAATCGCCTCAAAAATGATTTAATAATCCGCAAAAGAGAAATAGTAATCCGCAAAAAAAAATATAGACGATAAGTAATAAAATAATACTCGGTGGTAGGCTAGCTATTACACGGGGAAGGGGGAAGTGGGGTAGACGGGGTGGCTGGCCGGCACTGGTCTGTCTAAGAAATATTACACTCAAAAAAAAGATAGATAGGGAAATTTTGGGCGCCAGTTGCTCAGGCGGGAGCAACACCGAAGAAAAAAAAAGAAAGGAACGCGGTGATAAAAATAATAAACGAAAAATAAAATAATAGAGAACTGAAAAAAAAGTCACAAAAAAAATAACTCTCGACGCTCGGCTAGCCGTCGGCGGGGATGGACACACACAGGGGGTGGGGGTACTGTCTCTGGCTCTTAAAAATACCTCGGCACCAAAACGAAAAAGAAAATACTGAATAATATGGCAAAAAACAGGAGAGTGGCTCGGAAAAAAAATCGTTAAAAATTCCTACACTGAACTGGATCACGAAGCAGCACCACTGCTCGCGCACGCACGGCAATGGCCGCCAAAAACTCGCGGGGCACAAAATGGCGCGACGGGACCGCGTGTTCTCCGTCGCGCGATGACGGGGCAAAAATTATATTATGAACGAAGCAATAAATTCGGAGGTCACGGGGAGGAAAAATCGGGTAAATTGGGGGTTTGGGAAAATAGGAATAAAACACACTTACTTCGCGGTGGGCCTACGACGGCCTTTCTCACTCTCTCTCTCCTTTTCTCGAAAATTCGGGGACTCCTTGTCTCGTTATCGCTTCGCTTCAATCCTCCTCTCGACTCTATTTCGCCTATCCTCGCCTCCTCCACTCTCTCGAACTCTTCCTCTCCACTCTCTCAAACTCTCCTCGTCTTTCTCACAAAAAAAAAATACAAATCGCTCTGATACAACAAAAAATACGCTCAAAAATCGGAAAATCGGAAAATCTGCTACACGTCTATGCAATTCGGGATCTCGGATCGAAGTGACGATTAATGGCCGTCGCCGTCTTCTTGCTTCTTCATCGCTGATTCTCCCCTGTGATTGGCTGCGACGGGGACTGCGCGAATCGATCCATCGATTGCGGTTGGGTCGCTGGTGCTGCGGGTGGTGTTGCTGATTGGATCACAGCAGCCAATCGGGATCGCGGGTTCGAATCTTCTCGGGGTCCGGGTGTGGGCGCTCGTTCGCGCCACTGGCATCGGGGCTCGCTCCCACAGCCCTCCGCCGAGGGTCCGTAAGGTGGCTCCCTCGGGCGGTTATTTTGGACACTAGTGGCGTCGTCCTCGGCCCGCGGGGGTTACGGGTTCCAGTGTTTGACAGCTCGACTCTTGTTGTGGACCACCTCGCGGGTTTGAGTGCGATTTCCGTCGCGAGGGTGGTCGGGGTCGAGCTGTCCGGGTCCTCGTGCAGTGCGTGGGTGTAAAAGTGGCCAGTGATGCGTGAGTTTCCGGGTCGGGGGTTAACTCTGGTGTTTTCCGGGGACCTCGGGGGTAATTTTGAGGTTATCCCCGGGTTCTGTGACGGTGGGAAGTTGGACTCGATCCGAGAGGCCTCGGGGCTCCTGATCTGGTCAGGGAAATTCCCTCAGGGCCTCTGCGACGTCCTGAAGTCCTCCACACCGTCTCCGGGGACTCCTTCCTCCTTGGGTGCGACTGCTGGGCCTCCGTTGGTTGGACGACGGACCATTGATCGCCACCGAGGGATTGCAGGTATTCATGGGGATTATTTAAGGGGTGTGGGGGGGGCGGGAGGGTAAGGGTGTGTATTTGGGAGGGGGTTTCGTGGCTGATATTAATTTACTTGGTATTTTTCAGGTCTCGGATCGGCTACGGTTGCTGTGGGAGGGTACGAGGACTGCGGGTTCCGGAGCTGCGACGGGAAGACTGGGCGGGGGAGGGTTTGTATCAGGGTGGAGATGGAAGGTGGGGAGATTCCTTATTTTTTATCACTTAAATTACTATTCGGGTCACTTAATATTAAAAATGTATACCCAATCTTAAAATAATTAATAAATATTCGGGTTTGTCGGGGCGTAATAGTAATATTGAATTATAATGTTTCAGGTGCCGAGGGACGCGGGTGACTTCGATCCGGATCGGGGGGGGAAGAATTGTGACCGCCACGTCACAACACATACCGTACAAACACGAGATAACCCACGAAGACGGACTGTTGCTGAAGGGCAATAAAATCATAGTACCTAAGACCCTGATACAATCAATAATCGCAGAGGCGCACACTGGTCATAGTGGCATTTCAACGACGATTCGGCGTATTCGTCCGACGCTTTTCTGGAACGGTCTGACCGTGGACACAAAAGACTACGTCGAAAAGTGCGCAATATGTCAACAAACACAACGGGCGAATCAAAAGGAGCCGTTGATTCTGCGGGACATACCAGAATATCCATTCAGCTCGTGTCAACCGATATCTTTAAATTCAAAGGCGAGGATTTCCTACTTATCGCCGATCACTACTCCGGATTTCCCGACTTCAGAAAATTGAGATCGTCAACATCGGCCGAAGTAATACTACTCTTGAGCCAATGGTTTTCGGTCCACGGAATACCGGAAATTCTTGAGTCGGACGGCGGACCACAATACACGAGCAGCTTGTTCAAGAAGTTCGGTTTGAAATGGGGCTTTAGACACCGAATCTCATCCCCACATTACCCTCGATCCAACGGTTTCGCCGAGCGAAACGTCCAAACAGTGAAGGGAATCCTGAGGCGCTGCTTGCGGGATAGTACGGACCCATATTTAGCAATGTTGCTACTCCGAAACACTCCACGTAACGAACTCCTGAAGACTCCAGCCCAGCGACTTTTCAGCCGCCAAACAAGAACCATACTGCCGATGGAGAAAATAAATCTTAAACCAAGGATTGTTATGGGAGTTACTGAGGAACTTCAGGAGTTACGTGAAAATCAAAAGAGGTACGCCGATCGAATTGCATCACCGCGTTTAACATCAAAAATCGGAGAAAACGTGAGGATGCAAATCGATCACCGTGAATGGAAGCCAGCGAAGGTCGTCGGAATCACCGAAAATCCAAGATCGGTGATCGTCGAGACGCCCGATGGACGGAGATATCGCCGAAACAACATCCACCTTCATGCGACGAGAGCGGAGATGTCAGCGCCGACGTCACACGCGAATGAGTTTGCGGGGACTCAAATAACCCCGCCAATCAACGACGCAACGCATAAATCCAGCTCATCGACAGCGGACGCTGCGACCAAAGGCGCCGACCAACACCAAGTTCCGCAATCGTCGGAACGCGTCGAACGGAAGCCAGATTCAACGACAAAACAAAGTGCGGAACCCGAAGCCCAAGTCAGCCGTTACGGCAGACAAATCAAGCCAGTGGTCAAGTACGATTCTTCGAAGAGAATTTAAGGAGTCGTATTACGTACACTGGACCAGTGTTTTCCAAATTTCCCAAACGAAAGTTCCAACGTTGCTCGATTTGAGTAAACATCGAACCCCCCATTATTACCTCAGTTCGTTTATCATTAATTAATTTTTCTTCAAATATCGTTTATAAATTTTTTCTTTGTTTTCTTCCAACGTTGCTCGATTTGAGTGAGTGTCAAAAAAAAAAAAAAAAAAAAAAAAAAAAAAAAAAAAAAAAAGCATATATATATATACAATATATACATAAACAAATAATGAATAAGTTCATTTCATTCGTCTTATAAAAAAGGGGGGATGTCACGTGAGCATGTAAGCACGCGCAAGTGCTCATAGCCGACGGACGACGACCGAAAATAAAGCAGTCTTATTCTCGCACTGGCCGAGTACACTTGTCTTCCTTTCCCCACGCTCATTCACGTTACACTTTCAAAAGCTTGTCTCCACACAGACCATGGTACTTTCCATGTTTGCGGCGGATTTTTTCGGATCATGGAGAACCTGAAAAAGCAATATCTCTTTTTCTTTCAATATAGAATTCAACTAATCACATTCGGCGCATTTTTTTACTTAAAATGTTTAGCAAAAACGTTGCACAACTACGAATTCAATCGCTTCTAATCATCAAAAACCAGGAAAAACCAGAATAGTTTCGCCATCTGAATTACCGCTAGAGTCTCCTCGTTCCACACGTACCAACATTTTTTTGCGATTTTCTGCGATGAGCCTGTTTTTGCACTTTTACTGCAAAAAATCATGATACGATATCCCCGCGGTACGGAAAATCAGTGAGTTTTGGAATTTGTTTTTCGGGGACGATCCCGATTTCAACGTGGATGGCCGTTAGGATAGCGCATCTGGCCAGATAAGTAACAACGGGTAATATTTTATACATAGCACATGAATTCATATTTAAGGAGCGGGGGGGGGGGGTATTTCGATGTAAAATAGGGATAGTTTCGATCATTTTTTTTGACGACACAGTTAAGATACATTCATTTCTATAATAACTACTCAATGAAGTAACATTTGAAGAATATTGCATAAAATTCTTATTAACTTTTATGAACAAATGAGCCATTGACGGTGAATCTCCGCGGATGTCTCGAAATTTTTTTTTTTATTGCGGTGCCCCTCATTACTCATCACTGGATTATCTGAGATGAAAAAACCAACATGATTTTATTAGGTAAAAAATTTCTAAAGGCAACAACGTCGAGTTTTTTATTTTCATTTTAACTTCTTTTAAAATAGCAACATTTTTAATTATTTCAATGAAAAATCAGTATTTTGATTTCTAAGTGCTGTAAAAAGTTGAGAAATCAATTTGAAAAAAAAAACTCGATATTGTTACCCGTAGAAACTTATCACCTGATAAAATCATTTTGGTTTTTCAATCTCAGATCAGTTATGAAGGACACTGCAATGAAACTTTTTTTTTAGACGTCCGCGGAGATTCATCGTCAATGGCTCATTTGTTCATAAAAGTTAATGAGAATTCTATGCAATATTCTTCAAATGATACTTTATTGGGTAGTTATTATAGAAATGAATGTATATTGACTGTGTCGTCAAAAAAAAATGATAGAAAATATGCCTTTTTATATCGAAATAAGAGCCCCCCCCCCCCCCCCCCCCCCCGCGCTCCCGGAATATGAATTCATGTGCTATGTATAAAATTTTACCCGTTGGTACTTATCTGGCCAGATGCGCTATCCTAACGGTCATCCACGTTGAAATCGGGATCGTCCCCGAAAACCAAATTCCACAACTCACTGATTTTCCGTACCGCGGGGATATCTTATCATGCTTTTTTTGCGGCTTAGCGGTAATTTAGATGGCGAAACTATTCTGGTTTTTTCTGGTTTTTGATGATTAGAAGCAATTGAATTCGTAGATGTTCATTTTCGCTAAAAATTTCAGTAAAAAATGCGCCGAATGTGATTAGTTGAGTTCTATATTAAAAGAAAAAGAGATATTGCTTCTTCAGGTTCTACATGATCCGAAAAAATTCGCCACAAGCATTGAAAGTACCATGGTCCGTGTGGAGACAAGCTTTTGAAAGTATGAAAATTTCGTCAAAATTGCTCGTAAAATCTTGGAGAACTCTCATTCACACGCGGCTCTACGCGTAATGAACAAACTCCGGAACTTCCTAGTGTCATCTTCGTTTCTTTCACACATTTCTGGACAAGATCCAATGAAAAAAAATCTGGAATGCGAACTTCAATTTTGTCCACCTAAATCGGGCATATTGGCCACTGTGCGACGTTACATAAAAAAAAATATATATGGGGTATTCCTGGGAATTTCGGCAACTTCGGACAATTGGGTCAAAATTTTTACCCCCCAATTTTTTTCATGAATATGTGTTGAAAATAAAGAGACACGTATTTCGGCAGTTTTTATTTTGAGCCCCCACTTTTGGAATACGGTCAAATGAAGTTTTTGAAGTATTGACCACATTCGATCATTCAAATCGATATATCTCAGCAACGGTTAGTGATAACTCGAAAAACCACGAGTCTTTTTTTTCGTTTTTAAACGCTCTATACAATGAAATCATTTACGATTATGTTGCACAAATTCAACAATAAGTTATAAACAATTCAAAATTAAAAATGAGATAAAACATAAAACACACTTTTAATTCTTGAAATGTATTTTTTTTTTTTAATTCTTTGAACAAAAACGAAAGTTTAGCCAAGTTTTGAACTTTTTGGGCCGACGCTTCGTTCGGGAGTTATAGATTTTTTTGTCACAAAAAACCCGTAAATGTTTACCCGGTTGTTAAGAAAAAAAGCTATAACTCTCGAATGAAGCGTCGGCCCAAGTCCGGCCGAGTCTTAGAATTTTCGTTTTCGTTCAAGGAATTTAGAAAAAAATAGATTTTAATAATTAAGGGTACTTTTTCTTCGTGCAATTTTTCACTAATAAAATCCGTATATTTACCGGTTTTTTATGACAGAAAAAAGCTTTAACTTTCGAACGAAACGTCGGCCCAAGTCGGGCCGGGTCTCAATATTTCTCTTTTCGTCTATGGAATTTGAGAAAAAAAATCAGTTTCAATAATTAAGGGTACTTTTTTTTCATGCAAATTTTTACTAATAAAATACGTAAATTTACGGGTTTTTTGTGACAAAAAAATTTATAACTCCCGAACGAAGCGTCGGCCCAAAAAGTTCAAGGTGGCTAAATTTTCGTTTTGTTTCAAGGAATTAAAAAAAAAATACATTTCAAAAATTAAAAGTGCGTTTTATGTTTTATTTCATTTTTAATTTTGAATTGTTTATAACTTAATGTTGAATTTGTGCAACATAATCGTAAATGTTTTCATTGTATAGAGCGTTCAAAAACGAAAAAAAAGACCTGTGGTTTTTCGAGTTATCACTAACCGTTGCTGAGATATATCGATTTGAATGATCGAATGTGGTCAATACTTCAAAAACTTCATTTGACCGTATTTTAAAAGTGGGGGCTCAAAATAAAAAACGCCGAAATACGTGTCTCTTTATTTTCAACACATATTCATGGAAAAAATAAGAGGGCAAAAATTTTGACCCAACTGTCCGAAGTGGCCGAAATTCCCAGGAATACCCCATATACATTTAAATGATTGAGCCTGCTAGAGAATAAGATAGAATACGGATATAAAGTTGTGACTGGCACCGTTGTGATTTGAAACTCGATGAAACGAAAAAGCGACACTGGGCAGAGACAAACATATACATCAATAAGAGTTAGCCTACGAGAAAATAAGATCAAATACAGATATACAGTTGTGACTAGCACCGTTGTGATTTGAAACTCGACGAAACGAAAAAGCGACACTGGAAAGAGACAAACATATGCATTTATTCTTGAGGTGGAACTTTTTTAGCACCGTTGTGAATTGAAACTCGATGAAACGAAAAAGCGACACTGGTAGGAGACAAACATATGGGGTAAAACGAAATACGTGTCTCTTTTTTTTCAACACATATTGATGAAAAAAAATGGGGGGCAACAATTTTGACCCAAGTGTCCGAAGTTGCCGAAATTCCCGGGAATACCCCATATACATCTATAGGATTTCGGCTGCAAGAAAATAAGATAGAATACAGATACACAGTCGTGACTAGCACCGTTGTGATTTGAAACTCGATAAAATGAAAAAGCGACACTGGAAAGAGACAAACGCATATATTTATTTAAAAAGTGAAACTTTTTTAGCACCGCTTTGATCTGAAATGTGATAAAACGAAAAAGCGACACTGGAAAGAGACAAAAATATACATTTGTAGGATTTAGCCCGCGACCGAATGGGATAGAATACAGATGTACAGTTGTGATTAGCACCGTTGTGATTTGAATCTCGATGAAACGAAAAAGCGATACAGGAAAGAGACAAAAATATTAATTTTCGAAGTGAAACTTCTTTAGCACCGTTTTGATTCGAAACTCGATGAAACGAAAAAGCAACATTCCAAAAAGACAAACATATACATCTATAGGATTAAGTCTGCGAGAGAATAAGATAAAATACAGATATACAGTTGTGACTAGCACCGCTGTGATTGGAAACTCGATGAAACGAAAGAGCGACACTAAGCAGAGCCAAACATATACATCTATGCGATTAAGCCTGCAAGAAAATGAGATAGAATACAGATATGCAGTTGTGACTAGCACCGTTGTGATTTGAAACTTGATGAAACGAAAAAGCAACACTCCAAAGAGACAGACATATACATCTATAGAATAAAGTCTGCGAGAGGATGAGATAGAATACAGATATACAGTTGCGACTAGCACGTTGTGACTTGAAACTCGATGAAACGAAAAAGCGACACTGGAAAGAGACAAACATATACATTTATTTTTTAAGTGAAACTTCTTTATCACCGTTGTGATTTAAAACTCGATGAAACGAAAAAGCCACACTGGAAAGAGACGGACAAATACATCTGTAGGATGTAGCCCACGAGCAAATGAGATAGAATACAGATATACAGTTGTGACTAGCACCGTTGTGATTTGAAACTCGATAAAACGAAAAAGCGACACTGCGCAGAGACAAACATATACATCTATAGGATTTAGCCTGCTTGAGAATGAGATTGAATACTGATATATGTACATCGATAGGATTGAGCCTGCTGGGCAATAATAGTATATTACGATACAAGGGCGAAAATATTTTTTCTGACGAATGTGAGTTTGTATCACGAGCCGAAGGCGAGTGCTGCAATCACACGAGTCAAGAAAAGGTTTTTCGCACGAGTATAGTATACATTTTTATTGCACGAGTTGTGTAAATGCGATTTGACGCGAACGAAGTGAGCGGAAAAATCGCATCTTACGCACGGCGTGTCATAAAATAGATTATAGATATACAGTTGTGACTAGCACCGTCGTGATTTGAAACTTGATAATACAAAAAAGCGACACAGAAAAGAGCCAAACATATGAATTTTGGAATCGAAACTTCTTCAGCGCCGTTGTGATTTAAAACTCGATAAAACGAAGAAGCGACACTGGAAATTGACAAACATATACATCGATAGGATTGAGCCTGCAAGAAAACGAGATAGAATAAAAATCAACAGTTGTGATCAGCACCGTTTTGATTTGAAACTCGATGAAACGGAAAAGCGACACTCGTAAGTGACAACTATATACATTGATTTTTGAAGTGAAACTTCTTTAGCAACGTTGTGATTTAGAACTCGATGAAACCAATAAGCGACACTGGAAAGAGACAAACAGAGACATGTATAGGATTTAGTCTGCGAGAAAATGAGATGGAATACAGTCATACAGTTGTGACTAGCACCGTTGTGATTTGTTACTTGATGGAACGGAAAAGCGCCATTGGAAAGAGACAAACATATAAATTTTTGAAGTAAAACTTCTTTAGCACCGTTGTGATTTAAAAGTCAATGAAACGACAAAGCAACGCTGGAAAGAGATAAACATAGACATCTATAGGATTTAACCTGCGAGAGAATGAGACAGAATACAGATATACAGTTGTGATCAGCACCGTTGTGATTTGAAACTCGACGAGACGAAAAAGCGAGACTAAAGAGCGACGAACGTATACATTTATTTTAGAAGTGTAACTTTTCTAGCACCGTTGTGATTTGAAACTCGATGTAACGAAAAAGCGACACTGACAATTGACAAACATAAACATCGATAGGATTTAGCCTGCAAGAGAACGAGATAAAATACAGATAAACAGTTTTGACTAGCACCGTTGAGATTTGAAACTCGATGAAACGAAAAAGCGACACTGGAAAGAGACGAACGTATACGTTTATTTTTTAAGTAAAACTTGTTCAGCACTGTTGTGGTTTGAGCTCCATGAAACAAAAAAGCGACATTGAAACGAGACAAAAATATACATCTTCAGAATTGAGCCTGCGAGAGAATGAAGTAGAATACAGATATACAGGCGTGACTAGCACAGCTGTGATTAGATACTCGATAGAACGAAAAAGCGACACTGGAAGGAGACAAACATATTCATCACTAGGATTTTGCCTGCGAAAGATCGAGATAGAATACAGATAAACAGTTGTGACTAGCACTGTTGTGATTTAAAACTCGACGAAACGAAAAAGCGACACTGGAAAGCAACAAACACATACATCTATAGGATTCAGCCCGCTAGAGCGTAAGATAGAATACAGATATACAGTTGTGATAAGCACCGTTGTGATTCGAACCTCGACGAAACGGAAGATCGACACTCGTAAGTGACAACTAATAAATTGATTTTTGAAGTGAAACTTCGTCAGCAACGTTGTGATTTAAAACTCGATGAAACCAATAAGCGACACTGGAAAGAGACAAGCATAGACATGTATAGGATTTAGCCTGCTAGAAAATGAGATAGAATACAGTCATACAGTTGTGACTAGCACCGTTGTAATTTGTTACTTGATGGAATGGAAAAGCGCCATTGGAAAGAGACAAACATACACATTTTCGAACATTTCTGTGATTGAAAAGTCGATGAAACGACAAAGCAACGCTGAAAAGAGATGAACATAGACATCTATAGGATTTAGCCTGCGAGAGAATGAGATAGATTATAGATATACAGTTGTGACTACCACCGTTGCGATTTGAAACTTGATGATACAAGAAAGTGACACTGGAAAACGACAATTATTTGAATTTTTCAAGTGAAACTTTGTTGAAAATAAAGCTTGAAGCCCTAGTTCGGATGACATGCCGGCAGAAGGCCCCTGTGATGCGCGGTCTGATGAGACGAGTTATGCCTCTAGGTATCGACGTTATCGACGACGGCAGGACGTTCGTGTCCGAGCGTTACTTCCGTTACTACTTGTAAAACCACGACGAATAAACACACACGCGTAACATCTTTATCCACTGTTTTTCCTTTACTCGACCCAGCAATCCTGCTCGATATTATTATCACACAACAGGTTATGGGCCCAGAGAAACGTTTCGAGTAATATTACCGTGAGTAAAATTAATTCTCCATCAAATCGCGCGTTCGAAAAATCGCGCGTTCCCGTGAGGTTAGCCAGCCGCGTGCAACAGTGCAAAACACAGATGCCGGACGGAGAGCTCACAAGAGTCGAAAAGTTGTGTGGGATTGAGAACTGGGGATTATGGAAATTCGAAGTGCGTGTGCTTATTTCCGCGGGTGGTGCGATGGAAGTCGTGAACGAAGCGTATTCGAAACCAAGGGCTGGAGAACACATGAGCGCGGGGCCACGGCAGCGCTCGGAAAAAAGATGGAAAAATGGACAAAATCGGACAGCCTGGCTCAGAAAATAATAGTTTAAACGGTGAGCCGACAATGCATGCTTCATATTATTAATTGTGAGTCTGCGAAACAAATGTGGAATCAGCTGCACGCAATTTTTGAGAATAAAAGTGAACCGTCGAAACACTTGTTGCAACAAACTTGGTATTCTCTCAAAAAGGATGCAGTTGATGACATCTCGATGCACATTGCAAGAATAAATGATCGCGCGTGCAGACTGAAGATGCTCGGGGAGCCGGTATTGGATAGCTCTATTATGACAAAAATATTAATGACCTTACCGTCGTCCTATCAGCATTTTGCAACAGCATGGGAATCGACGAGTCAGGATGAGCGGACCTTGCCGAACCTAACGGCACGACTTACAATGCAAGAGCTGAGGATGAGCGCTACCGAAAACCGAGGTAACAATGCGTTTCCGATGAAAGCCAGTCAGCAACGTGGAGTCAAGAGCAAGAAACCAGGCAACTGTCATAATTGTGGCAAAGCCGGTCATTGGCACAGAGAATGTCGCAGCAAGAAGAAGAATCTGCACCAACACGAGTCGAATACGGATCAACGAGCCAGTGGAAGCGCGTTCTTCGCTGCCAACGTCACAGCACGCGGTCTGTGTTCGACAGAGCTGTCTTCGGCGTGGTTTCTGGATTCCGGCGCAAGCAAGCACATGTCTCCGACACGCAGTTGGTTTATCAATTATACCAAACTTCTTGTTCCAGCAAGGTAAGGGTTGGCAATGGCGATGTCATCCTGGCAGAAGGCGTAGGTGACATCAACATCTTATCGTTCAACGGCATCGAATGGGAGCAGCATCATTTGCCTTCTGTACTTCACGTGCCCTTGCTGAAATATAACCTCATGTCTATGTCCGCAGCACTTGACAAAGGCCTGAAAATTGAACCCGATCACAAGAAATGCAGATTAATAAATTTGAAAAATTTAAAAAAACTCCCGGCTGGAGTAAAAATCGAACACAAAAAAAATTAGAACGAAAAAAAAGTAATCTGATAGAAAGCATGAATAAAATTCATGAATCTAAAAAGAATACAATAAATTAATAAATTTAAAATGGAAAAAACAAATTAGTGAAATTAAAAGAATGAAATAAATAAATAAATTCAAAAAGGATGAAATAATTCAAGAAGTCATCTTAGTTCATTCGTAGTTTGAATTATGATCGTTCGTTTGTATGAGTTCAATTTTTTGAATCGTGGTAATTTTCTCACTGCCCTCAATACAGTCGGGAGACGTCATTCATTAAACATAAGTCAGGAGACGTTTTCTTTCGTATCGTCGAACATCTAAATCCAGATCGTCTTCATGTTCAATTATCTAATGGCGTCTTCTTTGCACTGTCAAACATCTATATCGTATATCATATTTATGGTTAATGAATGACGTCTCCCGACTGAATTGAGGGCAGTGAGAAAATTACCACGATTCAAAAAATTGAACTCATACAAACGAACGATCATAATTCAAACTACGAATAAACTAAGATGACTTCTTGAATTATTTCATCCTTTTTGAATTTATTTATTTATTTCATTCTTTTAATTTCACTAATTTGTTTTTTCCATTTTAAATTTATTAATTTGTTGTATTCTTTTTAGATTCATGAATTTTATTCATGCTTTCTATCAGATTACTTTTTTTTCGTTCTAATTTTTTTTTGTGTTCGATTTTTACTCCAGCCGGGAGTTTTTTAAAATTTTTCAAATTTATTTTATTTCATACTTTTTAAAGATAATTTGATATAATTTTCTCCACGTCCGCCAATGATTGGAATCATTTAGCTCGAACAAGACGTCCACGTCACAAAACAATTTTTCCTACTAGTGTCATAATGTACTATTGTTTATCGATTCAATATCGTAAAACGTGACCACTGTATAGAAATTTGATGAGACAAGACTTTGAAAGTATCGACTAGCTGCGGCACATGCTGGTTGTCCTTGGGCGCAGTTGAGTACAGTCTCAGCGAAATGTCAGCGCATCATGTGATTGTTCAGCGCGGCTCCATGTAGCCATGACAAATTGTCAGCCCATCGTGGAGTCTTGAGGGCGGCTTAATACAGCCTTGACCAAATCTCAGTGCATTATGGAGATTTTAAGCGCGGCTCTATGTAGCCTAGACCAAATGTCTGCGCATCGTACAGTGTTCAAGCGTGGCTCGACGTAGCCTTGACCAGATGTCAACGCATTCCGCTCGTCCTTCCCAGTGATTATAGGTTTTGAATATGTCTTAAGCGAGTAAACATTGAATGAATGCTGCTTCGAAAAGGACCTGACTCATATAGGAAAAATAATGAAAACAAATATACATATTGTGCATTCTGACAAATCGCTGTGTCTAAAGTTTTGTCGGTTGGAGGATAAAGTAAAAAATTGAATCCGACAACAATTGTTTTCTTTCGAATTGCCAATTCCACCGAGATAAACAATATCACTGGGCATAACCACATCGTCCAGCTGAACATCAATATTCACGTTTTTCACAATCCTGATAACATTATCATACGTTGAATAAAAAAGAATGAACTCATTAAACAATATCGTTCGTACGTGACATCAGTTGATGACCATAAATAAGACAATATCACCGGGCATAACCACGTCATCCGACCTAACCTCCACATTCACATACATCTCAATTTCACGCCCGAATACAAGTATCCAGAATTATTAATTCGACGTGCTTGATAAAATCGTCAGTAGATCAATCCTGCTAACTAACTAATTATTGAACGTTAAATGGAAAATGCACTCTTTAAAAAAATATCGTTTGTACATGAAATCAATTAATAAAAAATTTTCACTCTGAATCACTCGAGAAAAAAAAAAAATTTCCATTGAAAGTTCTGTTTCGAGGTTAAAACGATCGACCAATCGCGCTGTCTCTCTCGCACTCAGCGATATCGTCCAGAGCCTTGATGCAAAGCACACGGATACGTTCCACTACACTTACACATGCGCTGTCACAGCAGATGATGCCGTGAAGTCTGCGATTCATGCAGTCGAACCCATCAAAATTGCGATTTGAGAAAAACGTTCGAAAACGTTCAAATTTCTACATTTAATATCTCCGCGAGTTGAGATCTGATCGTAAATATTATGGAAGCTAAACCCTCTCTGTGACTTCCGACACCGATGTACATCAATTTGTAAGAAGAAAATCAGCCGTTTGGCCGGTAAAGCATTTCCAACGAAACGCCAATTCACGTTGCTCACGACGAAACACATAACTCCCGTTTTCAGCCGGGAGTTAAAAAAAGGAACCATCACAGTTGCAGTGGGAGACCGCTACGAGGACTTGTACAGAATGTGGTTCAGAGTCTGCAGCGAAGAGTCGAAGCACCATCCGGTGCAAATTCAAGCCCAAGTCGCTGAGAGCGGGTCGTTAGAAACCTGGTATGAGCGTTTGGCGCATCAAAACATTCCTCACGTCCGCAACGTATTGAAAAAATGGAACATCGAGGCGAAAGCAAAAAAGGATTGGAGCTGTGACGGCTGCGCTCAAGGAAAAATGAGCAAAAAACCCTTCCGAGCCAGTCAATCACAATCAAAAGAACCATGTGAACTGCTGCACGCTGACCTCTGACCTGAAAATTTGTCCATGGGAAAGTCAAGGTATTTTTTGCTGTTCAAAGACGATTTTTCGCACTAAAAATTCGTATTCTTCTTGAAACAGAAATCGGAAGTGGCAACCACGTTCAAAGGTCTGCTAAAAAGTCTAGACACGCAATTCGGCAGAAAAATTAAAACGCTCCGAACGGATAATGGTACGGAATTTGCGAACGATGGGATGCGAAACATCATGAAGAAATACGGCATAAAACACGAGACCAGCGTCGCTTACACTCCGGAGCAAGATGGAACCATCGAACGGGAGAACCGAACAATCGTTGAAGCGGCTCGAAGTATGCTTCATGCAAAAACGTTGGAACTCGAGCTGTGGGATGAAGCCGTTCACACAGCTACTTATGTGATAAATCGGACAGGTACGAGCAGCATTAAGGGGAAAACGCCTCATGAGCTATGGTTCGGGGAACCAGCTGAACGGATCGACTACAAAATCTTTGGCACTCAAGTGTAGACGCATATCCCGAAGCAGAAGCGCAAAAAATGGAGCACAAAAGCTAAAAAAGGTTTTCTCGTTGGATACGACGATAATACGAAAGGATATCGCGTTTGGTTTCCTTCGGTGGGAAAGGTAGAAGTTCATCGCGATGTGAAATTCTTACCCGGAGGAACTCGCAAGGACGAGAATCAAAAGGACGAAGAATACGCAACCATTCGCACACCGGATTGCGCGAGCGACGAGGAAGATTTACACGACGCAAGGGAAGAGGATTCTGAAGAAGACGACGACGAAGAGGAGTTCATCGAAGCACAACCTGAAGAACGCGAGAATTTGGTCCAACCGCCTCAAGAAAATACTCGACAATTACGTAATCGTGATGCATTGCGACGACCGATTCGCATGGGTGACTTCGAGATGAACATCGAGGATCTCTTCGTTGCGGAGCATGCAGAACCAAAAACGTACGATGAAGCAATCAAAAGTCTCGAACACGCCGCCTGGAGGAAGGCAATGGATGACGAAATGGCATCCCTCCATGAAAACGGCACCTGGAAGCTGGTGCAGGCTCCTCCTCATGCAAAAATACTGCCGAATCGTTGGGTATTTCGGTACAAACAGGCTTTTGGCTCTCGTCAAGCGAGATACAAAGCGAGGCTGGTGGTAAAAGGTTTCTCGCAGAGACCTGGGATCGACTACGACGAGACTTTCAGCCCCGTAGTAAAATTTGGCTCAATCCTCGCTGTCCTCGCTGTCGCTGCAGTGTCAAAAATGTGATTGGTACAATTCGACGTAAAAACGGCGTTCCTAAATGGTGATCTCACGGAAGAGATATACATGGAGCAACCAAGCGGACACGATGACAGCACCGGACGAGTGTGTAGACTGTGGAAAGCCCTTTATGGCCTAAAGCAGGCCGCAAGATGCTGGAATCACAAATTCGTAGATTGTTTGAAGAAATTCAGACTAATCGCTACTTCGGAAGACCCATGCGTCTTCATATCTCACCACGATGGCGAAACCTTGTTTTTGACAATTTATATTGACAACGGCTTAATCGCTTCAACGAGCGAAAAGAAAATTAACAATCTTTTACAGCACTTGGCATCGGCACTGGACATCACAGTCTCTTCCTTGAGATTTTTCTTGGGCATGGAAATCCAGCAATACAGAGACGGATCTATTTTCGTCAGCCAGGCATCTTATATCCGAAAGGTGCTCGATCGTTTCCGCATGGCGTTCCGCAATTCCGTTGCTATCCCGGCAGATCAACACACCGATCTGAGTCTGCAAGACCCGAGTTTCGGAGAGGAAGTTCTCAACGTTCCTTACGAGGAGGCTGTGGGTAGTTTGCTATTCCTTGCAACTGTAACGAGGCCGAACATAGCCTATTCAGTGAACGCAGTAAGTCAGTACGCCGAGTTTCCGAGAAAAGTACATTGGTATGCTATAAAAAGAATTCTTGAATATATTAAGGGTACGGAAACCCATGGAATTTCGTTCCCGAGTGAACGAGTAAATCCACGGATAAACGCTTACAGCGACGCGGGTTTTGCTGGCGACAGAGAATCTCGAAGGTCAACAAGCGGGTTTATTTTGAAAATCGCTCATTCTCCGGTTGTATGGGGATCGTTAAAACAAAAATCGGTAGCTCTATCGACCATGGAGTCAGAGCATATCGCGGCTAGTCAAACAAGCAAAGAAATCTTATGGGTAAGTAGATTAATTAACGAGCTAGTCAAAAACCAAACAGACATTCCAGTCATGTACGTAGATAATCAAAACGCAATAAAATTCATTAAGAATCCGCAGATTACGAAAAATTCAAAACACATTGAAGTACGGTATCACTTCATAAAAAATCACTACGAGATAGAGTACGTAAGTACGAACGAACAAATAGCGGACATATTCACGAAGCCACATAGTAAGACGAGCATTGAATGTCTCCGCGAAAAAATTAATATAATCACCGAAAAAGAAGCCGCCGGCACATCAACCGAAAGTGTCAGTGTTGAAAATAAAGCTTGAAGCCCAAATTCGGATGACATGCCGGCAGAGGGCCCCTGTGATGCGCGGTCTGATGAGACGAGTTACGCCTCTAGGTATCGACGTTATCGACGACGGCAGGACGTTCGTGTCCGAGCGTTACTTCCGTTACTACTTGTAAAACCACGACGAATAAACACACACGCGTAACATCTTTATCCACTGACTTTTCTTTACTCGACCCTGCAATCCTGCTCGATATTATAATCACACAACAAACTTCTCTAGCACCGTTGTGATTCGAAACTCGATGAAACGATAGAGCGACACAAGAAAGAGACGAACATACACATTTTTGAAGTGAAACTTCTTCAGCACAGTTGTGATTTAAAACTCGATAGTAGGTAGACTAGACCGATTCTAGCTCCCGGTATTGTCGAGTTCTACCTTACCGACTGTGCTTTGCTAACCCTCATTCCTACCTTATCGACTGTTATAGATCCCTAATCTGTCGTACCGACTGCTCTCGCTACCTTACCGATCCGATAGATGGCGCTACCTGCAGGTTACATTTAGGTTACATTTAGGCTACATTTAGGTTACATTAACCTAAATACCGACTACTCGTTCACCCACGCTCAACCGACTTACAGGTTACATTTAGGTTTCATTTAGGTTACATTAATCTAAATACCGACTACTCGTTCACCCACTGCTCAACCGACTTACCTACCTCACCGATCCGATAGATGGCGCTACCTGCTGCCTATCGATTTACCCACTGCTCGATCCCCACAGTATTGATTATCAATACCGACTGTTCGTTGTATTGATTATCAATACCGACTGCTCGTTTACCCACAGGCTCAACCGACTTACCTACCTCACCGATCCGATAGATGGCGCTACCTGCTGCCTATCGATTTACCCACTGCTCGATCCCCACAGCATTGATTATCAATACCGATAGCTCAATACCGACTGCTCGTTTACCCACGACTCAACCGACTTACCTCGCTACCTCACCGATCCGATAGATGGCGCTACCGGCTGCCTATCGATTTACCCAGTGCTCGATCCCCACAGCACCCACCAAGATTCAAACGTTCGAGCTCTCTCTCCATTGTATAATCTTCCATTATGATATGGAGTGGAGGGGGATGAAAGGATTATTCACTCACGGTGGCTCATCCTTTCGGACTGACAAACATCATATATGAGAATTTCAAAATTGAATCAGTTGATTGTGAACTATCACTAGTAACACATACACCATGAACGATATTGAAATTATTTTGGACGTGCGAGGGTTCAAAGCACCCAACAATGAGTTTGTGGTGAAGGAGGTGGCGGTGATAAACATGTATTCTGATGGTTCATGGGATTGCACAGAGTTTCAATGTGAACTAGTCAAACCATCGGATGATTGGAATAATTTATCAGCCAAATATAAAAACGATAACTTGTGGACTGTGCATCATTTTGCGGGTATTCCATGGAACGTGGGCAATGTGTCATACGCTCCACTCAAACGATTGTTCGATAACATTGTGAAAGATGCTCGCGTCATTTATGTCAAAGGAGCGGAGAAGAAACAAGTGATTGCAATGATTATTGGAAATTCGAAACCAATTATCGACTTGGAAGATTTCGGTTATCGAGCGTTGCTGAAATCATCAGAATCGAGCTGTTCGAATCATCAACATCACGATGGAATATTAAATCATGATTGTGCTTTCGAAAATGTGCTACGTATGAGGATATGGTACTTTGAAAATTATTTCTTCGCACCGCCGTCTTTCGAGAGATCCATGAAAATTCTTCGAGCTGTGGGAAGCATTTGCAACATGAGGACTGAAGATATCGCTAGCTTGACAAAAGATTTCATTCTCATGTATGCATACAACGATATCGAAGATGCCTGGGACCATCTACCCCACGTCATGCAAATGGATAAGGATATTATGGAATATCGTCGTTGTCGAAAACATTATGGGAAAAAAATGATTGATGCTGATGATTTCGATGGACCCCCACCTTTGATAAAAAACTGTCGCAAATGTATACTTTAAAAACAAAAAAAAATGATTGAATAATAAAGCCAGTATTTCAAAGAATAATAAACCATTATTTCAAACAAGATTATTTTTCCCAATACCCACAGGTTCGAGCATGCACAGACTTGTTGGTACAATGTATAGAACATGCACAGTTTTTCTCAAATATTGACATTAGGGAAAATCGTCACGAGAATTCCATGACAATGTGGTGCATTCATGAATCTCCTTTCATGCTATATTCAAGATTATTGTGAAGGATGTGGACTCAATAAATTTAGCCACCCTTTCCAATGAACCGCGACATATACGTTATAAGCTAGCATCCCAATCCAAAGAATATATAAACGTGACATATACCAAATGACTATTATCCCATTTCTCAAACTAACACCCCACTTGGTGGATACAAGCGAGAAAGGTCCGTCACGCGTCAACCCCGTTGCATCTTAACACAAAGGAGGGCTGCAGACGCTCACCAGTCTGCACGTGCTCGCACTCACTCGACCAAAAGAATGTTTATGACTTTACAAGTGTGCACGCGCTGCACCCACTTGACTTTACAAGTTCCCAAAGGGCTGCAGCGTATGAGAAAATCTAATAAGTATCGTCAAATCTTAAAGTAAGAATGGAAAAAAAAAACAGAGCACCGAGAAGAAGGTGTGCATGCCCCACTTAACCGAAAGAGGAATGCAGACCTCCTATGTTTATGACTTTACGAGTGACTGCAACGCAAGAGAAATCTAATATGTTTATAATAAGTATCGACGAATCTTAAACTAACAGCGTGAGAATGAAAGAACAGAGTATTGAGAAGGACGGTGGGGATGACCACCCACCACAAAGAATCATCATAAGACTTTTCTCAGAAGTTCCTCGATTTTTCTCCATACGAAACAAGCAGCCAATCAGTGTTGATCATTTTCAAACCATGTGCTCCCGATATATAGTAAGTAAAACATTCTCTACAAAATATTAATGCGAATTATTAAAAAATCCTACAAAATATTAATGCGAATTATTATTAAAAAAAAAAATGTATCATTCATTTGAATTTCAAAGGATCCGAGACGAAGGAGGGAGATTATGTGGTTACCTCTACCGCCATTCGAAATTCGAAGACGAGCATTAAACGTAAGTATTTTTAACTTATTCTTATAAAAAAAAAAAAAAAATCTTAATGAAAAAAAAAATTATATATATATAGATATATGTATGTATTCTTTGCAGATACCCATTGAGATTCAATATGACCCAACACATCCTGGATTGACACGAATGAATACTGACAACAATAAAGATGTATGTATATATTTTTTAATTTATGATAAAAGTTTTGAAAACATAAATTAATAAATTTGATTTGTTACAGAAATCTTTGGATATCAAATATAGTCCGACATCTATCGAAATACTCAAAGTTCATCACCACAGCAAGTCGATACCCCCTCATAAAAACTCAGACGACGACGACGACGACTTTTTTCATTTTTTTTCTTCCTCCCCACCAACTTTTCATTTTTTCTTTCTCCCCATCCACTTTTCCTTCATCCCACACCCACTTTTCATCTTTTTCTTCCTACCCACTTTTCATTTTTTCCCCCGATCACTAGGTTCAATTTTGAATATAGGTGGTAGTGGGGATAGTTCACCCAATAGTCAAACGAATGCGTGAAAATTACGAACGTAGGCGTGATGAAGTAAACAGATGAATATTATTCATTAGTCGATGGGTCCAAAGATTCGAGATATTGAATGACCACACCCCAACCCAACCAATATGTATAAATACGAGAGACCCGATAGATTATCAAACATTCTTAGTTAAATGAACGAAGGTGCCGTTTTTTTTTTATTTTATTATTAATTTTATTATTAATTTTTTCATCATGGATGCTGAGGGGTGTAGAGATATTGTGCAGACGTGGGCGGAAATATTAGAAGCCGTGAAAAATAAAGATTCTGAAGAAATTAATACGTGGATTGTAAAAATTTCTGCGACTATTCAATCTCTTGATCAATTATTGATCGGATCAAGTACATCGGAAGTGACCAAACTTTCCAATACAATTGCTTTCTTATGTGGAATTAAAGTTCAACTAGAATGTTTGCTAAAGCATGGTGCTGGTTTAATAACGAGTGAAGAAATTAGTGATAGAATTAATTGGAGTGATTTAACCTCGGCATTTAAAAATCGAATTCGAACAAGTGTAATTACTAATTTAAAACATATCGATATTAAATCTTTTATGGGTGATTGCATGAGTGTTTTCCAAAAGGAAATCGCAAGTGTGTTAAAGAAACAACAAAACCCCGTGAAAGTATACACAGTGCTTGCGGCAAAGTTTATAATAGTGAAAGATAGTGAAGAAGTTTCGGACATTAAATACTTCAACACCAAAGCTCAAGCGATATACCCAACGACAAATATTAAAGAGTGGTTTGTTGAATATGTGCAAACACCCATTGAGCGAGATATTGAAGAATTTCAACGACAAGGTTCAGGATGGAGTTTACATTCACTTATCAATGTGACAGTAAATATTAACAAATTAAATCCCATGCGTGGTTCGTCATTTGTGCCCCTACCAAAATCGATAGGCAAAAAACATGCGTGCATAAACGTAAGAAACAATGATAATAAGTGTTTTATGTGGGCTATTCTGTCGGCATTACATTCACATAATCATGCAAGACATGCGGACAATGTTAATATCTATAGACAATATCAGAATGATCTTAATCTCAATGGTGTTGTTTTTCCAGTTATGCCGAAACAGATTAGCAAATTTGAAAAACAGAATATCATGTCAATAAACTTATATATTTTAATTAAAAAAGGTGAAAATTTTACGGTAGTGCCAATACACGTGACATCATCAAAGAAAGTGATACACATAAATTTGTTACTTATCCAGGATTCGTATATGGATGAGAATGTTGATGATGATAATACAAACAATGAAGTGTATGTGCCGCCAACGTTCCATTATGTGTGGATTAAAAATTTATCGCGCCTAGTATCATCGCAACTATCGAAGCGCGCACACAAACATCATATCTGTGATAGATGTTTACATTACTTTCGCGATGAAGTCAAATTGTCATCGCATGAAATTGATTGCACAAAATTAAATGAATACAAAATCAATATGCCACCATCGTGGAATAACACGGTTCAATTTAAAAATTATAAAAACAAGGAGCGTGCACCATTCATAATATACGCCGATTTGGAATGTTTGTTGAAACCAACACGGTGTGAGGAGGCCTACCAAAAGCATGAGGCATTTAGTGTTGGATATTATTTGCAATGTAGCTATGATGTTGCATTGTCAAAATATGATAGCTACAGAGGAGCCAATCCAGCCGAATGGTTTTGCAAGGAGCTACAAAAACTCGCTCAAACCATTGAGGATATTCATAGGAATCCTGTTCCGATGGAATCATTAACTGCGAAGCAACGTGACGACTTCATGAAAGCAGTACAATGTCATATTTGCGAACAACAGAATCTATCCGCAACGGATAAAGTCCGAGATCATTGTCATCTAACTGGAAGGTATGTATTTAAAATGTTGTGATCCATCTTCCCATTTTTTTTTTTTCCATCAAAATTTTAATATTCAATTTTTTTTTTTTTTCATAGATATCGAGGACCAGCTCACAACGAATGTAATTTACATTACCAGGATTCGAGAGTCATCCCAATCGTCTTTCACAATCTCACCGGTTATGATTCGCATTTCATCATCAAGGAGATCGCAACATCGTTTAGTGGTCGACTGACAGTCATTCCACAAAACAAGGAAAGATACACATCGATCATTAAACACATCGATGGAAGTGATATGAGCTTCCGTTTTATCGATTCACTCCAATTTATGGCGTCATCATTGGAGAAGCTTGCATCATACATGCCAGAACTGAAAATCATCCGACGTGAGTTTTCGCATCTAAATGACTATGAATTTGAACTTCTCACTCGAAAAGGTGTTTTTCCGTATGAATACGTCGATACACTAGCGAAATTAACTGAAACAGCGCTTCCATCTCAAGTAGATTTTTTTAGTAGTTTGACTGGTATGAATATAACAATAGAGGATTATGATCATGCAAAGCGAGTATGGGATGAATTGCAAATCAATAACTTGGGGGAATACTCGGATCTTTATTTGAAAACTGATGTGCTATTGTTAGCAGATATTTTTGAAAATTTTCGAGACAATTGTATGAAGGTTTATCATTTGGATCCCGCCCATTATTATACAACACCGGGTTTCACATGGGATGCGATGCTCTACCATTCGAAAGTGCAGTTGGAGCTTCTTATGGATTTAGACATTCATATGTTCATTGAACGCGGAATAAGAGGTGGAGTTAGTCAATGCTGTAATCGTTATGCCAAGGCGAATAACAAGTATATGAGTAATTATAATTCCAACGAAGAAACGAAATATTTAATGTATTACGATGTGAATAATCTTTATGGTTGGGCTATGATGGAGGCACTCCCATATGGACATTTTAAATGGGTTGAAAATTATCATACGATCGATTTCGCTACTCATCCCGATGATGATTCAACGGGTTACATTCTCGAGGTTGATCTCGAATATCCACAAAATTTGCATGATTCACATAAAGATTTACCACTGTGTCCCGAGCATAAGACAGCACCGGGATCAAAACAAATCAAATTGATGACAACATTAGATTCGAAAATGCATTACATTCTCCATTACAGAAATCTTAAACAAGCTTTAAAGAATGGATTGAAACTTACACGAATTCATAAAGTTCTTCAATTTCAACAGAAAAAATGGCTCAAATCATATATCGAATTAAATAGTGATATGAGAAAAAATGCTAAGAGTGAATTCGAGAAAAATCTATTTAAACTCATGAATAATGCTGTGTATGGTAAGACGATGGAAAATGTGCGAAAGTATGTTAATGTTAAACTTTTAACCCATTGGGATGGTCGTTACGGGGCTGAAGCATTTATAGCGAAGCCAAATTTCCATAGCTGCTCAATATTTCATGAAAATCTTGTTGCTATTCAAATGGGGAAAACAGAGGTTTGTCTTAACAAACCAATCTATGTGGGATTAAGTGTGCTCGATTTATCAAAATTACATATGTATGACTTTCATTATGGATATATGAAGTCACAGTTTGATATTGACAAATGTAAACTCTTGTATATTGATACCGATAGTTTGTTGTATGAAATTAAGTGCCCCGATATCTATGAAATAATGAAGCGTGATATTAAGGAATTCGATACATCAGATTATCCAGCACAAAATCCATTCAATATGCCACGAGTGAATAAAAAGATTGTTGGTTTGATGAAGGATGAATGTAATGGTAAAATAATGCTTGAATTTGTCGGATTACGGAGTAAAATGTATAGTGTTAAAAAAGATGATGATAAACTCATAAAGAAAGCTAAAGGAGTGAAGACCTGTGTTGTGGAAAACAACATTAAATTTGATGACTATGTGAATTGTCTTCGACAAAATATATCGCAAAAAAGAGTACAGCGCGCAATAAGATCCTGTAAACATAGTGTATATACCGTGAAGCAAGACAAGGTAGCTCTAAGTCCACATGATGATAAGCGTTACATTCAACCTAATACAACTGATACGTTACCCTGGGGACATTATCAAATACCTAATCATGTGTGATGGAGGAAATGTCGGGTGGGGATATTCATAATAAAGAAAATTTTGGGAGGAGCCTGTTGTATTTATTATGGTGGGGATGATTGGTATATTAACTGCCTGCTCAAAGACTTTTGACTCATACTGCAATAATGGATATCACGAGCTTAAACAAAATCGCTGCTTGTCAGGAGACTTTCCTGCCAACGAAAAAGCTATACGAGTTACAAGTCGATCACATTTATAAAGTCACAAACTTGCGACAAGCTACAACGAAGTTTGGCTTATGCACAATCGCAACTCTCGATAGCAGTATCCAAGTCTTCATGCCGAAACGTATTTCGATGAAATTCGAGCAGGATAAAAGTCTATTTCAACAACTGATTCAAGCCATCGCAGAGGGAACATTGTTTCTGAAATCTCTGATTAGCGATATAAAATGTACTCAAATTGAATTCATTGTCAAATAATGTAAATCGTTTATTTCAAAAATGTTAATAAATGATATAATGTACAAATATTTATTGTTTACAAATCATTCTTATGTATCCAACTATTGTGTGAATTCCCGAATCCCAACCATTTAATATAAACTTGATTTCCACGTCGTTTGAGAATCTTTTCTACAAGATAGATGTCGGGATATTTCACTCTCAGCAGTTCCTCTTCGTAAAAACCACCAGCAATGGGTTGATCTTCATAGTCCATTAGTTTATAAGTCACTGGTGTTGTTGTTGATAATACTTTATGCACGGTGAAAATTTCTGTAGTCCAGTTAGGTGTATAGCCTTTCTCGAAAACGTGTTTGTTCTTGCTCACTCGTACTTTATCACCAATGTTAAATTTTGATTTTCGTATGCTATTCACTTTGCGTTTTCGATATATATCATGAAGAATTCTCTTCTCATTCTCCATATTAACATCTTGAGGTTTCATTTTTATTGTTCTATGTTTACTATTATTATAATTCAATATTAAATCTGATAAGATGTCTGTCCACTTATAATTACCACGCAAACTAAACTGTTTCCACATTTTAGATTTGAGCGTGCGATTGAAACGTTCGCAGATTGATGCTTTTAAATTGCTGAATGTTGAATATAATTCAATATTATAATGTTGCAATAGCATCTTAAATTCTTTATTATAAAATTCTTTTCCTTGATCTACATGTAATTTTTTTGGTACACGATTTCCATTTTCGAATATGGATTTCATTGCATTCGTTGTATTTATCCCACTCTTACTTTTCAATGGCACTGACCAAGCATATTTCGAAAATATATCGATAACTGTGAGTAAGAATTTATAACCATTGTTATCTCTCGCATACGCTGTCATATCAACAAGATCAGCCTGCCATGTCTCATCCAATCCGCGGATTATTACACAACGTCGTGGATAATTTTTTCTTGCAGGTTTATGAAGTTCCTCAACCAATGCTGCTTTTTTCTCATTAATGTCTATTTTTTTCTGAGCCATCATGAAATCTCTGTAATGTTCTCAGCTGTTCTTCCATATCAACAATGATCCGAAGATTGTGTCGTATCTGTTCATGTGCTGTTTCAAAGTCAATACGTTGCTGCTTCAATTGATTATCAAACGTTTTTTCCATTCCATGAATTATTATATCATAATTATCAACAGAATTTCGCAATGATGCCGTAATTTCATATAAAACACGAATTTCTTGACGTATAGCATTTTGCATTATTCGCGCTGAAATCGCATCGTTTTCATCTTTTGGTTCAGCTATATTGCATAGTCTTCGATTATTCAGATCATAGTGACCATCAATGGTAAGTTTAAATCCATTACCAGGAGGTCCACGAATATTTTTACTATTGGATCTTTTTTCAATCAACTGACGACCAAACATATCTACGCTCATGTTGATAGTTGACACAAGACTGAGCTTCGACAGTATCAAACTGACATTAATAAATAATTTCAGCTTCACGTAATTCTTCGATAATGGAAATGATTTCATTAGAATGATTGGAATTTCCAGCTGCTTGAGATGCAAGGAGTAGTCGTAAACGATCAACCAACTCATTTGGATCATCCCAATAAACATAATCTATTTTATAATTCTTCTTTACCATCATGCGATCGTAAGGTAGGCCCTTACCAAAACGTTCAGATCGTCTTTTCAATGGTGTCTTCTTTGTCAATGAATCAATCATAGGTGCGATAATATTATTAAATTTGTTACTTTTATCTTCACGAATATCATGCTCGCTGTTATAATGCTTGCGATATGCATTTGTTGAATTGATAATTTCTCGATAATTCTTCTCGTCAAGTGCCGTTATGACAGAGCTTTTTGGTTCTTTCATGAATAATAATTCGAGCAAACCTGGGCTTTGTTGATACTCCTTATTACCAATATGAATGAGATTATCATTAAATGTGATTGAAGTATCACCAATCATTAAACGATTTCCCGACAATTGGCGTACTCCATATGAAACATCGAGATTTTTTTGTTGCTGTTTCGATTCAAACATTTCAATATATTTTTCAAATAAATTCTCCACTTTTGCATCATCATCATCATCATCATCATCATGTATTGTAGCATCTAAATCTTCTTCCGTTGAATCTTCATAGGCCGTCGCAAAACTCTGATCATAATCGAGATTTTCATTCTTAAATTTATTTTCCATCGATTTCTCGTTTTTAATCCATGATTGTTGTTGCTGCTGCTGTTTTAACGATGTATCAACCAGTTTTTCCAACGGTGCAATCATAGGCTTAAAGACTTCATTTATCGTTTCGTCAGATGTAATTTTTCCTAACTTTAACATTTTATGTTTTCGTCGAATGGATTCACTCGCATGCGCGATTTGACGCAATACATCGCTTTTTTGTTTATTAAGAACAGCCGGAGTTTGCATGTTGATGCTTTTAAGATTGAACATCGACTGCGTTTCACTCGCTCGATGATTGCATATTTATGAAGCAATCAAATCCTTTTCGATATCTACATTCATGTACTTCACTATCCTTATCAATTACAACAAATCCAAATTTATTATGTTTCCAGCAAGCGAAACATAAATCCTTAAACTGCATCCACGTCATATCAGTATTAACATGATCATAATAAATATGTTTCAAATTCATTTCATCTTGACGAAAAAGTATCAAGAAGTTTGAATTATCACGAATTAGATGTTTGGGAATACGAGCATATGTTTGACAGAGATAGAAACAATCGACTTCTCGATGTCTTCCCATACTGAAGAAAGCTCGAATATTATCTTGCTTCTCACACGCTACATCATCGAAAATCATGATGGAGTTTGGTCGTGCGTCTTGAGGACTTATAACTTTCTCATGCTCATTGCATGGGAAATAATTAATCGCGGGAATAGATTTCAATAGTTTTTGTAGAAATTCATACTTTGGTTGATTGAGAGATTTCGAATATACATAAACATTTTCAAATCTCAATCCATGTGGATGTGTTATAAGAGTAAAAAGAGCATTTGTTTTCCCACAATTTGATGGACCACAAATTATCGCACGCACACTATTTGGTAATAATTCACCATGACGTTTTACTCTTTTCTTCGTATTTCGTTGGGTTAGCGCATCGAAATTCATAACTGGTAATTTTATTGGCTGATCCTTGAACTCCATGCTTATGCAGTGTGATTCAAATCTTGTCTCGATTATGACTAAGCAAACGAGTATAAATACACGGCTTATAAGCACACGCTCATCAGTTGCTCGTGAATCATCATCAATGATTCTCAATCTCACGAAGAATGGAGTTAAAGTTACTAATTAAACCAGATATGTCCAATGATTTATCATTAGCATTTGTTGCGAGTGATTTTGAAGTTATTATTATGATAGCTATTACTTTTCTCAGTATTATTGTTATGATTTTACTTCTGATAAAGTTTTTCTGTACAAATGAATATTAACATGAATCACGAATCTATAAAGAAAAGGGGTAAAGGTTTAGTTAACACACTCATTAATAAACTACCGATTGAGCTTCATCTCCCGGGTTATCAATACTGTGGACCCGGCACCAAATTAAAAAAACGTTTGGATCGCGGTGATTTGGGGATCAATCCGCTTGATGCAGCTTGCAAGAATCACGATATTGTTTATTCGCAGACACAAAATAATCTTGAAGCAAGAAAAATCGCTGATAACGCACTTGCTGGAGAAGCTTGGAAGCGAGTTCATGCGCGTGACGCTAGCATTGGAGAAAAAGTTGCTGCGTGGAGTGTGACTAATATTATGAAAGCTAAATCGAAATTCGGCATGGGGATGAAGAATGATAAGAAGAAGAAGAAGAAGAAGAATGGGAAAAAGTTTAAAACAACCACACTACGAAATATTATTAGTGCTGCAAAAAAATCCATGACACCAAATGTAAATTATCGCAAAGTTATTAGTTCTGCGCTTAAAGGTGCGCGAATTGCAGTTAAGAAGGCAGGTGGACGGTGTAAAGTGAAAACGCCACGTATTTTACCTATGCCCACGAAAATTGGTGGTTTTCTACCATTTCTCATACCACTTTTTGCTGGTTTAAGTGCCACCGGAGCTCTAGCCGGAGGTGCTGCGGGTATAGCAAAAGCTATGAATGATGCAAGTGTAGCTAAAAATCAATTAGAAGAAAATAAACGACATAATCGAGCCATGGAGACCATTACATTGGGTCGTGGTCTTTATTTAAAACCTCATAAAACGGGTATGGGTTTACATCTTGGAATGTTAAAAAACGTATAAAGCTACCACATCGAGCACTCACAGATATCGATCTCATGAGATATGCTAAAATCATGAAGATTCCATACTTTCGAGGAGTATATATGAGAAATGAATTACCAAAAAGTGGACCACGAATAAAAGAAACGGCCATTATAAATCTTGATCATAAAGATGGTCCAGGGACACATTGGGTGGCATATAAGAAAAATAATAATAATGTGCTCTACTTTGATAGTTTTGGAAATCTTCAACCACCAAAAGATTTAATAAAATATTTCGGTGTTGGTAGCATTGTAAAATATAATTATAAACAATATCAAAACTATGATACAGTTGTGTGTGGACATTTATGTCTTGAATTTCTTCATGGCGATCTATAAAGATCACGCTCATACTGCACGAAACATCAGTTGAAAATCAACCATCATGAATGATTATTTCACACTGACTCTAACGGGAACGAGCTCCATCTTGGAGGCTAACTATTTCCCACCCATCGAACTATCACCATCGATAAATTATACTCTCGGGCTCATTGAATTACTCACTTTTAATTCCATTCCAAACATCGATGAGCGAAATAATAAGTTCTATGTGGGTGAGGAAGTCATCATTATACCCACGGGGAGTTATGAAATTGATGATATTGAAAATTATTTGCGAAGTGCATTATTAATGAAGAATATTACAATCACTCTAAAGCCCAATAACAACACTCTACGTAGTGAAATTAAATCCGATCATGCAATAAATTTTACTCTCAATGATTCTATTGGTCGATTACTGGGTTTTACTCAACGCATTCTCGAAGCAAATGTTATGCATGAATCTGATTTACCAGTGGCTATTCTTAAAGTGAATTCATTACGTGTTGAATGTAATATCACAAGAGGGGCTTATATAAATGAACAACAAGCCCATACGATTCACGAATTTTTTCCAATCGTTCCACCGGGATATAAGATCGTTGAAGTACCATCTCACATCATTTATCTGCCAATCGCCGTGCAGTCAATAGATCATATTCAATTGAAACTTGTCGATCAAGATGGAGAATTGGTGAATTTTCGCGGTGAGGTTATAACAATTAGACTACATGTGAAACCAGCATAATGGGAATTGTTTATAATACAAAAGTTGGACGAAGCTATAAGAGTGAATCAACATGTCGAAAACCAATCAGTCGGCCACGAGCAATGCTGAAGAACTTAACCAATCAAAACATTCAGCTGTTGAAGAAATTAGGCCTGCAGATAAGAGGAAGAAGGGAAAGAAAAGGAAGAAAATAAAAAATCATACGTGTTGTGTTGTCATAGTCTGTTGTCTACCATGGAAGAAATTCTAAATATTCAAAAATCGATTGTGTTTGATGAGTCCATTGCACATTATGAGACTCATTCGCATCAACCATTTGCATCATCAGTTTTCAATAATAACGACGAAATTCGAATTGCCGTTCAACATCAGGATTTGTGTTTATTACCAAGCAAGAGTTCATTACACATATATGGTAAATTATGTCGGACCGATGGAACTCCAGTGCAAAACACAAAATTCATCAACAACGCCATCTGTTATCTATTTGAAGAAATCCGTTATGAGTTGAATGCTGTTGAGATTGATCGAAATAAAAATCTCGGTCTCACAACTCTCATGAAGAATTATCTATCACAGAGTCCTGGACAAAAATCTTTGATGGAAAATGCTGGTTGGCTCTTCAATGATGATGCAAAATTGATCGATGACAATGGATACTTTAATGTTTCAATACCATTAAATTTAATATTGGGATTTGCTGAGGACTATCAGCGAATTATTGTTAATGCCAAACATGAATTAGTTCTCATTAGAACGAACAATGATATGAATGCCATTCTACAAACTCGTGTTGGAGATAATGCAGCTGTGGAACAATTCAAGATTTCATTGACGAAAATCGAATGGATGATACCATACATCACGGTATCGGATCAACAGAAAATACAATTATTAAATTTTATTGCCAAAGATCCAGCGATTACTCTAAGTTTTCGTACGTGGGAATTGTATGAATATCCACTACTACCAACGACCACGAATCACATATGGGTGGTTAAAACATCAACGCAACTGGAAAAACCTCGATATGTTATAGTGGGATTTCAAACGGCGAGAAAAAATAATGTAAATGTAAATGCTAGCCTGTTCGATCATTGTAGCTTGCGGGATATTAAATTATTTTTAAATTCTCAATCTTATCCATATGGAAATTTAAATCTCGATATTGCGAATAATCAATACGCTCTACTCTATGATATGTATGTAAATTTTCAAGCATCGTATTATGGAAAAGAATCCGAACCATTGTTAAACAAAGCTGATTTCATTAAATATGCACCACTCATGGTTATCGATTGCTCGAAACAAAATGAGTTTTTAAAATCAGGCCCGGTTGATATACGTTTGGAATTCGAATCAACGCTTGCTTTTCCGCCTCAAACATCAGTCTATTGCTTGATTTTACATGATCGTATAGTTGAATATAAACCGATCAGCGGCAGTGTGAAAAAATTAGTATAAGCAACTAATGTAATAATATGATTGTTTTGAATAAATGAAAATATTTAAAAAACTGTCTTTACTTTTTTCTCTGACCAGTCGGTATTGGTTCGTGGGTAAACGAACCATGAGTAAAGCAGATAGCACCATCTACCGAGCAGTCAGTATCGAATAGTGAATCGAGCAGTCGGTATTGGCTGTGGGGATCGAGCAGTGGGTAAATCGATAGGCAGCAGGTATCGCCATCTATCGGATCGGTGAGGTAGGTAAGTCGGTTGAGCCTGTGGGTAAACGAGCAGTCGGTATTGATAATCAATACAACGAACAGTCGGTATTGATAATCAATACTGTGGGGATCGAGCAGTGGGTAAATCGATAGGCAGCAGGTAGCGCCATCTATCGGATCGGTGAGGTAGGTAAGTCGGTTGAGCAGTGGGTGAACGAGTAGTCGGTATTTAGATTAATGTAACCTAAATGAAACCTAAATGTAACCTGTAAGTCGGTTGAGCGTGGGTGAACGAGTAGTCGGTATTTAGGTTAATGTAACCTAAATGTAACCTAAATGTAACCTAAATGTAACCTGCAGGTAGCGCCATCTATCGGATCGGTAAGGTAGCGAGAGCAGTCGGTACGACAGATTAGGGATCTATAACAGTCGATAAGGTAGGAATGAGGGTTAGCAAAGCACAGTCGGTAAGGTAGAACTCGACAATACCGGGAGCTAGAATCGGTCTAGTCTACCTACTCTCGATGAAACGAATAAGCGAGACTGGGAAGAGACATACATATGGGGTATTCCTGGGAATTTCGGCAACTTCGGACAGTTGGGTCAAAATTTTTGCCCCCCAATTTTTCTCATTAATATGTGTTGAAAATAAAGAGACAAAAATTTCGGTATTTTTCATTTTAAGCCCCCACTTTTAAAATACAGTCAAATGAAGTTTTCGAAGTGTTGACCACATTCGGTCATTCAAATCGATATATCTCAGCAACCGTTAGTGGAAACTCGAAAAACCACGGGCCTTTTTTTTTGTTTTCGAACGCTTCATACAATGGAACATTTACGATTATGTTGCACAAATTCAACAGTTGTCTATAAACAATTCAAAATCAAAAATGAAATACCACAGAAAAAGTACCCTTACTTTTTAAATGTATTTTTTTTTTTCAATTCCTTGAACAAAAAAGAAAATTTAGCCACCTTGAACTTTTTAGGCCGACGCTTCGTTCGGGAGTTATACTTCTTTTTGTCACAAAAAACCCGTAAATTGACGTATTTTATTAGTAAAAATTTGCATAAAAAAAAGTACCCTTAATTATTGAAATTTTTTCAAAGTCCTTGAACGAAAACAAAAATTTTGAGACTGCCGGATTTGGGCCGACACTTCGTTCGAAAGTTATAGCTTTTTTTCTTAACAACCGGGTAAACATTTACGGGTTTCTTGTGACAAAAAAATCTATAACTCCCGAACGAAACGTCGGCTCAAAAAGTTTAAGGTGGCTAAACTTTTGTTTTCTTTCGAGGATTTGAAAAAACTACATTTTGAAAATTAAGGGTACTTTTTTTGTTTTGTTGCCTTTTTTATTTTGAATTGTTTATAAATAATTGTTGAATTTGTGCAACATAATCGTGAATTTCTCCATTGTATAGAGCGTTCAAAAAAAAAAAAAAAGACTCGTGGTTTTTCGAGTTATCACTAACCGTTGCTGAGATATATCAATTTGAATGACCGAATGTGGTCAATACTCCAAAAACTTCATTTGACTGTATTTCAAAAGTGGGGGCTCAAAATAAAAAACGCCGAAGTACGTGTCTCTATATTTTCAACACATATTAGTGAAAAAAATTGGGGGGCACCAATTTTGACCCAACTGTCCGAAGTTGCCGAGATTCCCAGGAATACCTCATATACATTTATAGGATCCAGCCTGCAAGAGAATAAGATAGAATACAGAAAAACAGTTGTGACTAGCTCCGTTGTGATTTAAAACTCGATAAAACGAAAAAGCGACACAGAAAAGCGACAAGCGTATACATTTATTTTTGACGTGTAACTTTTCTAGCACCGTTGTGATTTGAAACTTGATGAAACGAAAAAGCGACAGTGGAAAGGGACAAACATATACATCCATAGGATTGAGCCTGCTAGAAAATGAGATAGAATACAGATATGCAGTCTTGACTAGCACCATTGTGATTTGAAACTTGAAACAAGAACGCGACACTGAAAAGAGATAAACGTATGAATTTTTGAAGTAAAACTTCTTCAGCTCCGTTGTGATTTGAAGCTCGATGAAACGAAGAAGCGACAATGGAAAGAGACAGACATATACTATGTACAATCACATTTGTGTTTGTTACAATGTATATGTGCGTCTCTTTCCAGTGTCGCTTTTTTGTTTTATCAGGTTTCAAATTACATTGGTGCTCGTCACTACTGTATATCTGTATTCTATCTCATTCTCTAGCGAACTAAATCCTATAAATGTGTATAATTGTCTCCTTGCAATGTCGCTTTTTCGTTTTATTGAGTTTCAATTCACAACGGTGCTAAAGAAGTTTTACTTCGAAAATAAATATATTTGTTTGTCTTATTCCAGTGTCGCTTTATCGTTTCATCGAGTTTCAAATCACAACGGTGCTAGTCACAACTGCATATCTGTATTTTATCTCATTCTCTCGCAGGCTAAATCCTATAGATGTATATGGGGTATTCCTGGGAATTCCGGAAGCTCCGGATAGTTGGGTCAAAATTTTTGCCCCCCAATATTTTTCATTAATATGTGTTGAAAATAAAGCGACATGTATTTCGGCGTTTTTTATTTCGTCAAATTATTTTATTCAGTCGAATAAAGTTTTTGAAGTATTGACCACATTGGGTCATTCAAATCGATATACCTCAGCAACGGTTAGTGATAACTCGAGAAACCACGAGTCTTTTTTTTCGTTTTTGAACGCTCTATACAATGAAAACATTTACGATTATGTTGCACAAATTCAACAATGATTTATAAACAGTTCAAAATTAAAAATGAAATAAAACGAAAATCGTGCCCTTAATTTTTGCAAAGTATTTTTTTTTCAACTCCTTGAATGAAAACAAAAATTTAGCCAACTTAAACTTTTTGGGCCGACGGTTCGTGCGGGAGTTTCAGATTTTTTTTCCCACAAAAACCCGTAAACTTACGTATTTTATTAGTAAAAATTTGCATAAAAAAAAGTAACCTTAATTATTGACTTTTTTTTAAATTCCTTGGATGAAAAGAAAAATTTTGAGACCCTGCTAGACTTGGGCCGACCTTTCGTTCGAAAGTTATAGCTTATTATGTCATAAAAAACCGGTAAATAGACGTATTTTATTAGTTAAAAATGGCATGAAGAAAAAGTACCCTTAATCATTGAAATTTTTTTTTTCAAATTTCTTGAACGGAAATGAAATGTTTGAGACTCTGCCAGACTTGGGCCGACGCTTCGTTCAAGAGTTATAGCTTTTTTTTTTACCAACCGGGAAAACATTTACGGGCTTTTTATGATAAAGAAAGTTATAACTTCCGAACGAAACGTCGGCCCAGAAAATCTAAGGTGACCAAATTTTCGTGTTTGTTCGAGGAATTTCGAAAAAAACACATTTTGAAAATTAACACTTAAAGGGTGAAGGTAGGTCACTCGTGCCTTGCCGAAAACGTTTCCCCTTGCTAGCTTGGAGAGAAGAGTGGGAGACAGGCTGAGACTATGCCCTAAAAAACGGTACACGGAACGGTATAGTAGGTTATAAGCTCACCAAGTACCGCTGGTTTTGTTAGTAAACAACACTCGTAGGAGCTCGTCGAAATTTTGAAAAGGCACAAGTGACCCACCTTTACCCTTTACGTTGGCGAAAAATGGAAATTAAATAAAATTCTTTTTTCGAAATTCTGATGTTTATTTGTCATGAATCGGTGGATTAAACTTACCTGATAGTTTTTTAAGATAAATTTTAATCGAAATTCGAGTTTCTGACATTTTTTTTCTAAATTTTAATGTTTTCCGACTCTAAATTGATTAATTAGAGTTAACCAAAAGTTCTTTCAAGTGGAAATTTGAATTCTATTATATAGGGAAGATAATGTAGCAACAAGCAGGCGTTGAGATCGGTCGCATACTACGTCCTCGCGATAATGGAGTTGATTATGGTGGTAGACCAAGTGACTTAGTAGGATTACATGGAGGATCAGGAATCCAGCGAGACTGAAGTTTTTTGTCATGAAAGAGAACCATATAATATATAATGAATAAAATAATCAAATGAAAATTATGTACTTTATTTGCAAATTATATCTATTTACGTACTTTGGAAAAACTCGATTTTCATCCTCAAAACTTAAGCATTTTTCTTGTTCATACAGAATCTGAGATTTTTTTTCCTCAAAGTCCTATTTTTAAGCTTCAATTTGCCGTTTGATTTTTGAGAAAATATCAATTACATCCAAAGTGATGATTTTTCAAACAGAACGGTGCATTCTTCACTTTTCCCTTGTTTATTTGATTAGATTGTTTAAACAAATGATCAAATCAGCAATATAGTGACTGGTCCTTATACTAGAACAGTTAAAGAGATTTCATGGATTTTTCGGAATTTTTTAGAGCACTTTAAAGCATTTTTCAAAGCGCCGGACACGAGGGACCCACCTTTACCCTTTATAGGTGCCGAAAAATACGTTACTCTTTAAGTGTTAAGGGTACATTTCTTGTTTTATTTCATTTTTAATTTTAAATTGTTCATAACTAATCGTTGAATTTGTGCAACATAATCGTTTTTATTGTATAGAGCGTTCAAAAACGAATAAAAAAGACCGGTTGTTTTTCGAGTTATCACTAACCATTTCTGAGATATATCGATTTGAATGACCGAATGCGGTCAATACTTCAAAAACTTCATTTGACTGTATCTCAAAAGCGGGAGTTCAAAATGGAAAACGCTGGAATACATGTCTCTTTATTTTTGCCACATATGAATGTAAAAAATTGGGAGGCAAAAATTTTGACCCAACTGTTCGAAGTTGCTGAAATTCCCAGGAATACCCCATATGTTTGTCTTTTTCCAAAGTCGCTTTTTCGTTTCATCGAGTTTCGAATCACAACGGTGCTAAAGAAGTTCTACTTTAACAATAAATGTATACGTTTGTCTCTTTCCAGTGTCGCTTTTTCGTTTCATCGAGTTTTAAATCGAAACGGTGCTAGTCAAAACTGTATATCTGTGTTCTATCTCATTCTGTTGCAGGCTAAGTCCTATAGATGTATATTAAGCCGGCTTGAAAAACAAACTTTTTTTTTCTTTCAATCAGAATGCCTTTTCGCCAATGTATGTTCCATCAAGAGAATTGTGTTCAAAAAGGAGCCCGATCGGACAATATTTAGGGGTCGCGCAAGATTTTTTTAGTTTTCCCATTTGACTAACACGGGAAGAACGAAAAGCTTCCATCCAAAAAATCGTAGCTCCGCCAATTTTATAGGTACATTGATCTGGTTAGTCTGGTCCATTTGGAAGCTTTTGAAAAACCGCTTAAAATGGCGTGCGGACCTTTGGGATCCCATTGCAACTTCCATCAATAATTTTGTTGTTTCGTAAGAAATTATCGACGGAAGTTGCAATCGGATTTCGAAGGTCCGCACGCCATTTTAAGCAGTTTTTAAAAAGCTTTCAAATGGAACTAACCGGATTAATGTATCCATAAAATTGGCGGAGCTACGGTTTTTTAAATAGAAAATTTTCGTTCTTCCCATGTTAATCAAATGGGAAAACTAGAAAAATCTTGCGCGACCCCGAAAAATGGTCCGATCAGGCTCATCTTTGGACACGATTTTCTTAATGGGAAATACTTTGGCGTGAGTGTATTTTGATTCAAAGAAAAACAAAATTTTTTTTCAAGCCGGCCTAACGTATATGTTTGTCTCTTTCCACTGTCTCTTTTTTGTTTCATCGAGTTTTAATTCACAATGGTGCTAAGGAAGTTTTACTTCGGGAATGAATGTATATGCCCGTCTTGTTTCAGTGTTGCTTTTTCGCTTCATCGAGTTTCAAATCACAACGGTGCTAGTCACAACTGTATATCTGTATTCTATCTCATTTTCTCGCAGGCTCAATCGTATAGATGTATATTAGGGTGGTCCTTAAAAAAAAAGTCTCGCTCCCCACCTTCCAAGTGATTCTGGACTATGATAAATTTAAAAAATTTTAAAAAACTCCCGGCTGGAGTAAAAATCGAACACAAAAAACGTAATCTGATAGAAAGCATGAATAAAATTCATGAATCTAAAAAGTATACAACAAAAAAGGATGAAATAATTCAAGAAGTCATCTTAGTTTATTCATAGTTTGAATTATGATCGTTCGTTTGTATGAGTTCAATTTTTTGAATCGTGGTAATTTCCTCACTGCCCTCAATTCAGTCGGGAGACGTCATTCATTAAACATAAGTCGGAGGACGTTTTCTTTCGTATCGTCGAACATCTAAATCCAGATCGTCTTCATGTTCAATTAATGGCGTCTTCTTTGCACTGTTAAACATCTATATCCTATATCATCTTTATGTTTAATGAATGACGTCTCCCGACTGAATTGAGGGCAGTGAGGAAATTACCACGATTCAAAAAATTGAACTCATACAAACGAACGATCATAATTCAAACTATGAATAAACTAAGATGACTTCTTGAATTATTTCATCCTTTTTTGTTGTATACTTTTTAGATTCATGAATTTTATTCATGCTTTCTATCAGATTACGTTTTTTGTGTTCGATTTTTACTCCAGCCGGGAGTTTTTTAAAATTTTTTAAATTTATTTTATTTCATACTTTTTAAAGATAATTCGATATAATTTTCTCCACGTCCGCCAATGATTGGAATCATTTAGCTCGAACAAGACGTCCACGTCACAAAACAATTTTTCCGACTAGTGTCATAATGTACTATTGTTTATCGATTCAATATCGTAAAACGTGACCACTGTATGGAAATTTGATGTGACAAGACTTTAAAAGTATCGACTAGCTGCGGCACATGCTGGTTGTCCTTGGGCGCAGTTGAGTACAGTCTCAGCAAAATGTCAGCGCATCATGTGATTGTTCAGCGCGGCTCCATGTAGCCATGACAAATTGTCAGCCCATTGTGGAGTCTTGAGGGCGGCTTAATAGAGCCTTGACCAAATCTCAGTGCATTATGGAGATTTTAAGCGCGGCTCTATGTAGCCTAGACCAAATTTCTGTTCATTGTACAGTTTTTTGAGCGCGGCTCGACGTAGCCTTGACCAGATGTCAGCACATTCCGCTGGTCCTTTCCAGTCATTACAAGTTTTGAATATGTCTTAAGCGAGTGAACATTGAATGAATGCTGCTTCGACGAGTGAACGTTGAATGAATGCTGCTTCGAAAAGGACCTGACTCATATAGGAAAAACAATGAAAACAAATATACATATTGTGCATTCTGACAAATCGCTTTGTCTAAAAGTTTTGTCGGTTGGAGGATAAAGTAAAAAATTGAGTCTGACAACAATTTTTTTCTTTCAAATTGCCAATTCCACCAAGGTAGACAATATCACTGGGCATAACCACATCGTCTAGCTAAACATCCATATTCACGTTTTTCACAATCCTGATAACATTATCATACGTTGAATAAAAAAGAATAAACTCATTAAACAAATTCGTTCGTACGTGAAATCAGTTGATAATCATAAATAAAACAAAATCACCGGGCATAACCACGTCATCCGACCTAACCTCCACATTCACAAATATCTTAATTTCGCGCCCAAATCCAGAAATTAATCGCGCACAAGTATCCAGAATTATTAATCCGACGTGATTGATGAAATCAGCAGTAGATTAATCCTGCTAACATTATTGAACGTTAAATAAAAAATGCACTCATGAAAAAAATATCGTTCGTACGAAATCAATCAATAAAAAAAAGTTATTGGAAACACCGCTTAGATCCGTTAGATTCGCCCCTGTTTGGAAACACCGCTTAGATCCGTTAGATCCGCCCCTGTCGTCAAAGCGGACGACTCGACATCGGAATGAAGTTAGGCTATGAAGAACGATGCGAGTATTGCCTAGCCAATCAGCGGGCTCGCTGGAGCTCTACTGTGGCCAGCATCGATATGGAAATTTCGAAAAAACGCGTTTTTTCAACATCTATTATCTTTACGAATTCACATCCGATCATAAATATTATGATTCATAAAACATTTGTGTGGTCAACGGAACCGATGTGCAAATATTCGTTTGTAGAAGATTAGTCGTTTGAGCAAACATTCGTGAATTAGGAATCGCTGTTTCGCGGGAACACGACGAAACACATAACTCCCGTTTTCAGCCGGGAGTTAAAAAAGGAATTTTCATATTTTTTTCCGATTTTTAAATTTACCCTCTGCTTTGCCTGAATTCATTTGAAAGTTTTTAAAATCATTTTTGTCATATTTCCTATTTACACGAAAAAGGTCGGGAAAAAAATCTGAAACAAATATATATTGTAAAAAACTATGAGGCAAAAACACCAAGAAACGTGAGTATCTGTCCGGCGAACATAACCTAAAAATAAAAATCGACATTGATTTTTTTTAGGTGTCACGCAGCCGGTAAAAGAATCTAGAAAAAATCTATATCGTAAAAAATGATGTTAGAAAGGGAGGAAAAAAATGTGGTGATTGTACGAAAATTTGAAGTTCACGAAAAAGATTTTTGGAAGTGATAAAAAACATTTTTTTAAGGTTATTTCAAAATGTCACGTTCACTGATTTTTCCAGTAAAGAACCTCAGTGACGTCTATGATATATTCAATTTTTATTCTAATCGGTTAATCCGTGCAATAGTTATTAATTTTTTAATAAATTCCCTAAAATAAGTACCGTGAAATACCCGATATGTTTTATTTTGATTCCTTACTGGTAAGAGAAGATGGAAGCCATTGACAAACGGGAACCTTCAACTTTGAGTTCCAAATTGCATTGATATCTGAAATATCACATAATTTTTTTTTCAATTTACAAATTGAAGATCCAATTAAGAAAATGCTGTAAAACTCTTCAACGGGTCAACCGGTTTGGATGAACATTTCATATGTCATAGACATCACTGAGGGTTTTAGGATTCCGTAGGAATCTAGGAACCCTTATGGTTTTGCCAAGTCCGTCCTTCTGTCTGTATGTCACAGTCCTCCCATTCTTTCAGTTATGTACCGATTGAGATTGAATTTGGTACACAGATGAAGATCGTCGACCTAAAAACAAAAAAAATATTTTCGGGAAAAAAATTTTTTTTACAATTCTCACGCACTTTAAAACGTGTACTCGAAATTTTGTTTGCTCGCGCCATTGAGTGTGGTGTCCTTAGATAGGTCTCCGTAAATGCAACAAATAACGTTTCGAGACTTTTTCATTTTAACCCTTCACGTACGAGATATTATAGCTTTCAAAGTCGTTATCAGTGTCCCCCCTCTAGCTTTCGAATCGTCGATGCAAAAAATCTGAAAAAATTCCAGAATGTAGCTTTTACGCTACGGAACCCTATCATGTGCATGCCCAACACGCTACTTGACTACTTTTTTTACTGGAAAAATCGGTGATCCTGAAATTTTGACTTAACCTTGAAAAAAATGTTTCCTTTCTTGCAAAAACTTTTTCCGCTAACTTCAAATTTGTGTACCGTCACGAAAGGTTTTCCGTTACCTTCTGACATCATTTTTTATGATATATATTTGTTTAAGATTTTTTTACCGGTTGCGTGACACCTAAAAAAAATTCAATGTCGATTTTTCTTTAGCTTATGTTTGTCGAACAGCTGCCAACATTTTTCTGTTTTTTGTGATATAGTTTTTTATAATATACATATTTTTCAGATTTTTTGCCGCCATCGTTTTCGTATTAAGCTTGGAAATATGATATAAATTATTTTAAAAACTTTCAAATGAATTCAGGCAAAGCAGAGGGTGAATTTAAAAATCGGAAAAAAATATGAAAATTCATTTTTCATGGTTTAGAATCGTTTGGAAGGTGGGGAGTGAGACTTTTTTTTTTACGGCCAAATAAGGACCACCCTAATGTATATGTTTGTCTCTTTCCATTCTCGCTTTTTCGTTTTATCGAGTTTCAAATCACAACGGTGCTAGTCACCACTGTAAATCTGTATTCTATCTCATTTTCTCCAGGCTTAATTCTATAGATTTGTCTCTTTTCAGTGTCGCTTATTCGTTTTATCGAGTTTCAAATCACAACGGTGCTAATTTTAATTGTATTTCTGTATTTTATTACCTTCTTTCGCAGGCTAAATTCTATAGAAGTTTATGTTTGTCTCTTTCCAGTGTCGATTTTTTGTTTTATCGAGTTTCAAACTACAACGGTGCTAGTCACAACTGTATATCTGTATTCTATCTCCTTGTTTTGCAGGCTAAATAGTATAGATTTATATGTTCGTCTCTTTCCAGTGTCGCTTTTTCGTTTCATCGAGTTTCAATACACAACGGTACTAAAGAAGTTTCACTCCAAAATTAAATGTATATTAGGGTGGGTCAAAAAAATCGACTTTTTTTTTTTTTACTTCGTACTCCAAAAAATAGGTTACTAGACACCTCTAGAAAATTTACACCAAATATGAGCTTTTTATTTTAAGGGGAAGGTCCTCCGCCTCACAGTTTTTTATTTTTTCTTCAGTATTAGAAGAAAAAATTCATATCGCTCTATCAACTGTTCGTTAAAAATATCCCCCCTTATATACTTGTAGGAAATTGATCGCTCTACAAAAAAGGTTTCTTACAATTTTTTCGTAAACCTCACTGTTTGAAAGATATTGAAGGTTAAATTTTGATCATTTTTAGACAAATTTCTGTTTTGCTTATGAATTTCATAACTCGTTAACGAAAAATCATGATGGAAGGCGGAATGCTTGGTTTTGTAGGAAATGAACTGCTCTACAAAAATGGTGCCTTATGATTATTCGATTGAATCGAGCGTTCAAAAGATATTCATCGTCGAACTTCAATGCACGCTTATTATAACAGTTTTTGATTAATAATTCGGAAAATTTTAATTCAGTTTACGAGTTTCAGGGATATTTATACGAATTTGAATTTCTATGAACAGAGAAATATTTTAAACTATTTTTCTAGTTTTTTTTTTAGTCGTAACCATGTATGGTTACATTGAAAAAAAAATTAGTGCATTATTTCTGACTTAGAGTCAATGATTTATTAAATCTTGAAAAAATAAAGTTTTTGTTAGAAATTTATTATGAAAAGTATTAATCTTAAAGAAAAAAACGTTCAATTTTTTATTAAAAAGTTTTTTTATTTGATTATCAATGATAATTAAATAAAAAAACTTTTTAATAACAAATTGAACTTTTTTTTGTCAATGATAATTAAATGAAAAAACTTTTTAATAACATAATGAACATTTGTTTTCTTAAAGATTAATACATTTCATAATAAATTTCTAACGAAAACGATATTTTTTCAAGATTTAATAAATCATTGACTCTAAGTCAGAAATAATGCACTAATTTTTTTTTCAATGTAACCATACATGGTTACGACTAAAAAAAAAGCTAGAAAAATAGTTTAAAATATTTCTCTGTTCATAGAAATTCAAATTCGTATAAATATCCCTGAAACTCGTAAACTGACTTAAAATTTTCCGAATTATTAATCAAAAACTGTTATAATAAGCGTGCATTGAAGTTCGACGATGAATATCTTTTGAACGCTCAATTCAATCGAATAATCATAAGGCACCATTTTTGTAGAGCAGTTCATTCCCTACAAAACCAAGCATTCCGCCTTCCATCATGATTTTTCGTTAACGAGTTATGGAATTCATAAGCAAAACAGAAGTTTGTCTAAAAATGATCAAACCTTAACCTTCAATATCTTTCAAACAGTGAGGTTTACGAAAAAATTGTAAGAAACCTTTTTTGTAGAGCGATCAATTTCCTACAAGTATATAAGGGGGGATATTTTTAACGAACAGTTGATAGAGCGATATGAATTTTTTCTTCTAATACTGAAGAAAAAATAAAAAACTGTGAGGCGGAGGACCTTCCCCTTAAAATAAAAAGCTCATATTTAGTGTAAATTTTCTAGAGGTGTCTAGTAATCTATTTTTTGGAGTACGAAGTAAAAAAAAAAATAGTCGATTTTTTTGACCCACCCTAATGTATATGTTTGTCTCTTTCGAGTGTCGCTTTTTCGTTTCAGCGAGTTTCAAATCACAACGGGGCTAAAGAAGTTTTACTTCAAAAATAAATGTATATGTTTGTCTTTTCCCAGTGTCGCTTTTTCGTTTCATCGAGTTCAAAATCACAACGGTGCTAGTCACAACTGTACATCTGTATTCTATCTCATTCTCTAGCAGGCTTCATTCTATAGATTGTAATTAAAAATTTGTTCAATTTCCCGACTTTTCTTTGCGTTTCATCGACCCGAAGTCCATCGCCACCGAAACCGCGAAATACGGTGGCGATGTAGAAGTAAGTATGCGATGCGACTCATGCGAGCTCTACCCCCCCCCCCCCTTATTTCCCCTCCTGTACCCCCTCACCCGGACCGAAGACAGCGAGAACAAGTCCCGACGGCGAAGCTCGTGAGCCGTCGCACGAGGCCCCCACCATCCCATCACGGTGGGGCGAACGAATTTACGTCACGGTCGCGGAAACGAAGCACGGTGGCGCTGAGACGCCGACGTACGGCGATGCCCGCGGCTGGCGATCACGCGAATCCCCCTCCCCGCCCCAACGAAGACCGGAGGACCCGGCAGAAGCCGTCAATTTCCTCACTTCTGGTCCGATTGTCTTAGTTTAAGGAGCGAGCGAGCGAATCCCTGTTCGAGACCACGTGTGTGGGAAATTTTTGTATTGCGTGAGTAACCGATTTTTATACCCGGTCCCTCCATCCCAACATTCGCAATTTCTCCCTGTTTATTCTTTTTCCCCGTTCACAATTTTTCCCCGTTTATTTCTTTCTCCTTTCACCCGAATTCCCGTCCGTCCCGTGTTCCATGCTTTCCCGCTGTGTCGAGGTACTTCGGTACAAGAGCCGTTCGGCGAATTCTCCTCCCCACCCCTGAACCTGTCTCCTGTTTCCCGATGAGCCGCTGAGCTGTTTTTTCTATTCTATCTTTGATTGTTTTTTTTTTGCAAATTGTAAATTAAGTTACCGTGTCGTTTCCGTCTAAACGACTGGCGCCCATTCCCCAATTGTTCTTTTTTTTTGCATTGTAGTTAAACCTCGGATCGAGGCGGCTATCTTGTCTGCACACTTTCTGATTATTTTCATTTGTCATTGAATAAATTACGCCTATTTTATTGATTCAAACCCCCTTTTTTTTTCTCCTTACTTTGTTGATTTTTCCCGTGTACCTTCCCTTGTCCCGAAAGTTGCAGATCACAAGATGTATATGTTTGTCTCTTTGCAGTGTCGCTTTTTCGTTTCATCGGGTTTCAAATCACAACGGTGCTAAAGAAGTTTCACTTTAAAAATAAATGTATATGTTTGTCTCTTTCCAGTGTCGCTTTTTCGTTTCATCGAGTTTCAAATCACAACAGTGCTCCTCACAACTGTATATCTGTATTCTATCCCATTTTCTAGCAGGCTCATCCTCATACATGTATATGAGGCATTCCATGCGGTCTCGAACGGTCAAAAAGTTGTCCACTCTCAAAAAGATTGAAATTTCGTCAAATCATTTAATTATATGGAAAAGAGTAGTGTACATTTTTTCAAACTTTTTGGATCGCATTTTTTTGAGTTTCTTTAAATTTCGAAATTTTCTAAGTACCGTTATATCTTAAAAGCATACGATTAAGCAGAAAAATGTTTTTGACATAAAAGTTGCATTTTTACATAAGCTTCGTAACAATTTATTTTTCTGAATTTTTCGAGTCTAAAAAATTACCATTTTCATAAAAAATATACAAAAATAATTTTTTTCGGTCGGTTCGTCAATTTCGATTTATCTCCAAAAATTTTAAAAAATACTCCGAAATGTGCGCAATAGACCCGTATTTTTTTAAAGATGGCTCGATTTGTCGTTCTAAAGCTATGCGTTATCTTATGAATACATTTCTTCTTTAATTCTTTTAGAAAAATCAATTATTATCGAAAATCATACTCTCCCGAATGGTTTTTCTTAAATTTTCAGATACGAGTACATCGACAATAATAATATTATTGTTTTGGTTCTTATTGGAGCATAGTTCATCGGTAACGTAGATGGAACTCCATTGATCTGGTTCGAAAGCTACGCTCTATAATCACTCGTCCAAAAAGTTCAATGATTAAATTAGTAATTGTCTGTCGTAACATTATATTTTTCCCTCATTGTTGTAAACATTAATCCTCATTTCAGAACTGGGAAAAAGTGAAGCATAGATGCTTCACATTCATCACAATGTAAGAACTGGGGAAAAAGCACAGATACTTCACTTTTTCCAGTTCTGACATTTGGATTAATGTTAACAAAAATAAGGGAAAAATATAATGTTACGACAGACAATTATTAATTCAATTAATGAATATTTCAAATGACTGATTATAGAGCGTAGCTTTCGAACCAGATCGATGGAGTTCCATCTACGTTACCGATGAACTATGCTCCAATAAGCGTCAAAACATTAATATTATTATTGTCGATGTACTCGTATCTCAAAATTTGAGAGAAACCATTTGGGAGAGGATGATTTTCGATAATAATTGATTTTTCTAAAAGAACAAAAGAAAAAAAATTATTAATAAAATAAAGCATAGCTTTAGAACGACTAATCGAGCCATTTTAATAAAAATGGGTGTCTATCGTGCACATTTTGGAGTATTTTCTTAAATTTTTTGAGATAAATAGAAAATAACGTACCGACCGAAAAAAATAATTTTTGTATATTTTTTATAGAAATGGTCATTTTTTAGTCTCGAAAAATTCAGAAAAATGAATTTTCACGAAGCTTATGTAAAAATGCAACTTTTTTGTCTGAAACATTTTTCTGTTCAATCGTGTGCTTTCAAGACATAACGAAACTTAGAAAATTTCGAAATTTGGAAAAACTCAAAAAAATGTGATCCAAAAATTTTGAAAAAATGTACAATACTCTTTTTTATATAATTAAATAATCTGACAAAATTTAATTTTTTTTGCGAGTGGACAACTTTTTGACCGTTCGAAATTGCATGGAATGCCTCATATGTTTGTCTCTTTCTATTGTCGCTTTTTTATTTCCCGGCTGAAAACGGGAGTTATGTGTTTCGTCGTACCAATGTGAATTGGCGTATTTTGTAGGAATAAGATAACCGGCCAAACGGCTGATTTTTCTTCTTACAAATTGATGTACATCGGTGTCGGAAGTCACAGAGAGGGTTTAGCTTCCATAATATTTATGATCAGATGTCAACTCGCGGTGATATTAAATGTAGAAATTCGAACGTTTTCGAACATTTTTCTCACATCGCAATTTTGATGGGGTCGACTGCATGAATTGCATCTCCATAGTCAGACTTCACGGCATCGTCTGCTGTGACTGCTCGTGTGTAAGTGTAGTGGAATAGAACGTATCCGTGTGCTTTGCATCAAGGCTATGGACGATATCGCTGAGTGCGACAGAGAAAGGGCTATTGGTCGATCGTTTTAACCAGTGGGGTAAAACTCCTTGTACCCCCATCAAAAGAAACGAAAAATATCTGCTATTACCGATTAGAGGAGAGATCGCCAGCGCCGTGGAGTTCTGTTGGCCCTGAATTTTCCCGAATTGTAGCGGGATCCGCCGAGCCGAGGTTCCAATGGAGCCCAACAGAATATACCGGGTGTCACGCTCAAGCGTGAACCTCAACGGGAGGCCAGAGCCCGGTGGAGCCCAGTCAAGACCAGCGGCCAGCGTCGATCTACGGCCCGATGTACGCGGGGAGCGGGCGAAACGAGACGCATGGTTGTGTGGCGTATATGGCCTGTACGACGAGTGGAAACGCCCGAGGGTAGATGAGCCATTCCGATCTACTCAACAAAAATGAAACGTAACGTTTCAACGGCCGTCGGGCCGGGAATCGCGGGCGCGTGTCTCTATGTGCATTAGGGTGGGTCAAAAAAAACTTTTTTTTTTTTTTTTAATGTCACCCACGAAAACTAGTTCCTAGCTACCTCTCCAAAGTACTCACCGAGTATAAGCTCTTAATATTAATGGGAAGAACTAGCTCATCGTCGTTTTCCATTTTCAATGTAGTCTCATATAAAAATGGTCATATCTTATCACCAATAAATTGTTGAACCAGTTTCATCATGAATATTCATAGGAAATTAAACGCTCTACAAAAATGATCTCTTATACTTTTTTCATTAATCGAACCATTTAAAAGATATTCAAGGCGAAAGATTGAAGAATTTATGAAAAAAATAACTTTTTGTTTTGAATTTTGTAACTTACTGAAAAATAATTATTGTCAAATGGGTATCAATTATTTCTGTAGGAAATTAAACGTTCTACAAAAAAGGTCTTCCGTGGTTAATCGATTACTCGAACCATTCAGAAGATATTCGCATTAGAATTCCAATGCTTACTGAAATTCTAATGCAAATATCTTCTGAATGGTTAGAGTAATCGATTAACCACAGAAGACCTTTTTTGTAGAACGTTTTATTTCCTACAAAAATAATTGATACCCATTTGACAATAATTATTTTTCAGTAAGTTACAAAATTCAAAACAAAAAGTTATTTTTTTCATAAATTCTTCAATCTTTGACCTTGAATATCTTTTAAATGGTTCGATTAATGAAAAAAGTATAAGAGACCATTTTTGTAGAGCGTTCAATTTCCTATAAATATTCATGATGAAACTGGCTTAACAATTTATTGGTGATAAGATATGACTATTTTTATATGAGACTACATTGAAAATGGAAAACGACGATGAGCCAGTTCTTCCCATTAATATTAAGAGCTTATACTCGGTAAGTACTTTGGAGAGGTACCTAGGAACTAGTTTTCGTGAGTGACATTCAAAAAAAAAAAAAAGTTTTTTTTTTACCCACCCTAATGTGCATGTGTATGCGTGTCTGTGCGTACGTATGGGTTTGTATGTGTGGGTGCGAATGGATGAATCGACCATCCAAAATTCAAACGCTTATAACTCGACAACGGTGTAAGCTACAGCCCCCAAGTGTTGCACACATTCTGTGCCTTATGCACATGTAATTTTTGCAATAGTCGCGATTTTTTAGCTGAATCCATCGAGAAACCTGGGTTTTATGATATTTTTAATTTTTTGATAAATCAACTTTGTCTCTGTAACTAGCGATAAATTCATCGAACCGAACATCGATCGAAGTGAATTGAATTCGCCACATGTATAAAATATCAATGAGCCTCCAATAATTTAATTGGGGGGGGGGGGGGGGATAAAAAAATGCTGTGCAATACTTTGTTTTGATATTGATAACCAATACCCACCATTTTTTTAGTGAAAAATATGGATTATCGATCGAAGAATAAATGTTATCCTCAAATAATGAATAAAAATTAGCTTTCGATGAAAAAAATGTATTGTTTCGAAATAATAAAAAAAATTTCGCTTCATATTTGTTTGCAATAATCAACATTTTCCGCCGGAAACATATGGATTATTGACAAGAACAAAAATTTCATCCTGGAAAAATTATTTTACCAAAAATTGACCCTCTCATTGACTTTAGCGAAAGCGACTATTTTGATCATTCGGACCACAACGAAAAAAAGATTGCAGCAATTTGGAATGCTGAAATGCTGTCTCTGATACATTATTATTCCAATTCGCCCACAATTACACACTAACGTACTCAATTTTGCTGACTGTTTAGCCGAGTGCACTGATCTGTACGGAATACCACGAATTGTGAGATAGTTGTATAAATTTACACAGTTTACGCGCAAAGCGTACAAAGTAATAATGACTATATATTAGGATGGTTCTTAATTGGGGGATGTCGGAATTGTTGGAGTTATTTATTTATTTACTTATTTATTTATGTAGGATTTAGGATACAGAGTGAAAATGAAACAGAGGGGTATAATGCGTGACGAGAGGCCAGCGGTGACTAACTCGTGTAAGATCGTCCGAGTCGATTGTTCTGTCGCACGTCTATGTGTGCTGTCGCGCAATCACACCAGGTATCACTGTGCTCACAATCGTTGCTATTCCAACACTCCTCTTCAACGGTTGGAGTATATTCCATATTCCAAGCCCGCATCCGAGGACGTGCTTTTTGAGCTTCTGGGTGTTGAGTGGCTTTGTAAGCATGTCCGCAGTCATGTCCTCAGATGGGCGGTATACGAGATTTATTTTGCCGTTTTCTTTCGTTTGTTTTACGAAATGATATCTCGTGTGTATGTGTTTTGTCCTTGTACTGTATTTTTCGTTGTCCACGAGTTTAATGCAGCTTTGATTATCTTCGAATATGTCCGTTGGGTGGTTTTGCGTCTCTCCCAGGTCGTGCAGCAGTCTTCGAAGCCATATTCCCTCTCGGCAGGCCTTCGTAAGTGCAATATACTCTGCCTCTGTGGATGACAGTGCCACGCAGGTTTGCTTTCTGCACGTCCAGCTAATCGATGCGTTATTGTAGGTAAATAAATACCCGCTGTTCGATTTCCTTGTGGTTCGATCCTCTGCCCAGTCCGCGTCTGCGTACCCTCGAAGTCGCGGTTCATCTTCTTTCGTTGTACTACCGAGTTTGAGTGAGTAGAGTCTTGTGCCTTTGAGATAACGCACGATGCGTTTTACTTCTACCCAGTCACGTCGTTCTGGGTCTTGAACTTTCTGACTCAGAATCGCAACGCTAGCTGAGATGTCCGGTCTTGTGTGAACCACTATGTATAGGAGTGATCCGATGACCTTGTGGTACAGGGTTCCGCTTTCCAATTTTTCTGGTTCCTCGTTGTGCGTCTTAAAATATCCAGGGTCCATTGGAATTTTGGCCTCTTTGGCATTTTCGAGATTCGTTAATTTTATAATTTTTTCTATGTACTTCGGCTGGCTGATATAGTAGGTCCCGCATTTATCTTTGTGGACTTGCATACCGAGGTAATCACTTATCTCTCCCATATCAGACAGTTTGAAGTATTCGTTCAGTTTTCCCGATATTTGTAATATAGTTTCGTTTTGTTTGCTTGCAATTAATATATCGTCCACATAGACAATAAGAAACGTTATGCTACTTGAATGTGTCCAGGTGTAAAGGCAAGCATCTGCCTCACTTGGTTTGAACCCGAGATTTTGGAGAACATCCTTAAGTTTCTGATTCCACATCCTTGCTGCTTGTTTCAAGCCATAGATGCTCCTCTTCAATCTGCATACCAGATGTCTCGTGGCGTCTGTGGCTGAGCCTTCAGGTTGCTTCATGTAGATGTGCTCCTTTAGTTCAGCGTTGAGAAATGCGGTTTTTACGTCGTAGTGGCGCACGGTTAATTTTTGTGATCCTGCAACTGCCAGAAACGTTCTTATAGTTGTTTGCCGCACTAGTGGTGCGAACACTTCGTCGTAGTCGGTTCCGTATTTTTGTGTGAAGCCTTGAGCGACGAGTCTCGCTTTGAATCTCGGCGTGCTCGTGGTAGAGCTTTCTTTTACTTTGTATACCCACTTGCAGCCGATAGCTCTTTTTCCAGTTGGTAATTTTTGTAATTCCCACGTGTTGTTATTTTTGAGGGCTTCCATCTCTTCATCCATTGCCAGCTTCCAGGATGCGTAGTCACGGCTCGATTGTACTTCGTGAAAGTTTCGTGGTTCATTGTATTCTTCCGTGACGTACTTCGTGGAATCTGTGTACCTGTCGGGTGCTGCGCCTCTCGTTGATCTTGCAGAGGATCTCGTGTTTTCTGTATTTAGATTGTAAGTGTCTTCGTCTTCGAATTCCCGTTGGTATTGTGAATCGTTTTGTGGTAGGTAGTCTGGGTCTGTTGAATCGTCGAAATCTGTAGATTCTTCTGCAGCATCTTCGAACTCATCTTCTTGATCGCCTTCTGCGAATCGTTTTCGTCCTCCGCTCATATTCCTCACTGTTGCGTCGTCTTGTCGGGAATCGATTGAGTCTTCTAATATTGTCGTTTTCTTCTCTTGTTCTATCTTGATGCTTGTTTCGTTATTGGAGCAGTTGCCCGTCTCAGAGTTATCTGCGGCCATCTTCTCGTTTACGAATTTTACGTCTCTGCTGATCACTATTTTATTCGTTTCTCTATCTAGTAAACGAAATGCTTTCGAGTCCTCGGCGTAGCCTACAAAGGTAAGTAGTCGTGCTTTCTCGTCGAGTTTGCGTCGTTTTTCTTTATGGATGTGCACGTACGCTATGCATCCGAATATGTGTAACCCTTCCATGTGCGGTTTCCGCTCGTTCCACAGTTCGTATGGTGCCACTTGCGTCGCCTTTGATGGAAGTATATTCTGTAGGTAAGTTGCTGTCATTACAGCTTCTCCCCAGTAACGAATGTCCAGTTTAGCTGCTATCAGCATCGTTCGTGCCATTTCTATGATTGATCTGTTTTTTCTTTCAGCGACGCCATTTTGTTGAGGCGACTATGCAGCAGTATATTGTGCCGCGATCCCCCGTGATTTGTAAAACTGCTGCAAATGATTGTTGAGGTATTCCCCTCCACGGTCTGATCTGACAGTCGTTGGATTCCTTTGGAACTTTGTAAAAAACGCATAGATATAGTTTTTGATACATTCTGCTGTGTCAAATTTATTTTTGATGAGGTATACCTTTATGAATCTGCTGCGATCATCGATTAGTGTTACCATGTACCGATTTCCTGCTGGAGTTTGCGTCTGCATTGGTCCACAAACATCTGTGTGCAACAATTCTCCGATGGCTTTTGCCCTGTAGTTCGCCTCGCTTGGGAACGGGACGCGTGTCATTTTTCCACGTACGCAGCTATCGCAGACCCTTTTGATCCCACATTCCTTTAACTCGATTCCCGTCGCAAGGTTGTCCTTTACCAGCAGTTTGATGGCTTCTGGATGGCGATGTCCCAGCTTCTGGTGCCAAGCGTGTAAGCAATCAGTTTTACAATTCATTGCTACCGTGAGGGCTGCATCACTTACTTGTTTTAACTGGTATAGGTTTTTAAATGCTTCTCCTATCGCAACGAGGTGCCAATTGTACTTGACTAGGCACTGTTTATTTCCGAATATGAGTTCAAAACCCTTTTGGTCTAGTTTGCTAACAGATAGTAGGCTGCCTTGTAGACTCGGGATGTACAGTACGTCCTTGATCATTACTTTGCGCGATCGGCCGTTGTTGACTTCGCAGGTAATGACTCCTTCTCCTACTCCGAGAACTTTCGCTGGGCTTTCGTCCGCTAGGTTTACCGATTCGCGATCACTTTTCCTTAAATTCTTAAAGAAATTTTTGTTACTTGTCATATGACATGTTGCACCTGAATCTATGTGCCACGTTTTCTCTAGCGACTCGTTCCCATTTACATTGAAACAGAAATCTGCACTTTCTTGCAACTTCTCTCCTGCGTTGTTCACTGCTTCTTTTGTCTTTTTCCACTTAATATATTTGGTACAATTTTGCTTTATGTGGCCACCTTTATGACAGAAAAAACACCCTTGTTCTGAATTTATGAATCTTCCCCCACTTGTCTTTAACACCGCATCTGTCTGAGCATCAGATTCTATTGCTTTGCGCCTTTTATATTCGTCGATAATCTTTCCTTTGACTAGGTTTAACGTGAGGTCGGCTTCCGCTCTCGTTTCCAGGGCCGAGACAAGCGTTCCATACGATTCGGGCAAGCTACTCAAAAGCATTGCGACCACGAGGCTGTCGACAAGCGTATCTCCTAACGCTGTGTATTTTTCTATTAAGTCTAACATCGTACTCACATGTTTCTCCATATCTTCTCCATCGGAAAATTTCAGCCCGCAAATTTTTCGTAGCAAATTTACCTTGCTCGTCAAGGAGGCCTTTTCATGATAATTTTTCAAAGCATCCCACGCCTGCTTGCTGGTTATCGCTGAACGCACGTGCACGAGTTGACCGTCGTCGACGAGGAGCCCGATGATGGCGGGGACTTGACCATCCTTCTTATCCCACGCCGCTTGCTGTGTTGCTATATCCGCTGCGGTACCTGTCGGCCGTGTTCCCGTCACAATGTCCCACAAATTTTCCTTTAGCAGTAACATCTCGAGCCGATATTTCCAAGTTTGGTAATTATCGTTATCGAGTCTTTGAATCGAAAATTTTATGCGTTCCGCCATAATTCTGTATCACGACCACGTTTTTTTTTTTTTTATTTTTTTTTTTTGCCTACAAATATATTGTCCCTCTAGACGATGCCTGGGCCCATAACCTGTTGGAGTTATTCATTTATTTACTTATTTATTTATGTAGGATTTAGGATACAGAGTGAAAATGAAACAGAGGGGTATAATGCGTGACGAGAGGCCAGCGGTGACTAACTCGTGTAAGATCGTCCGAGTCGATTGTTCTGTCGCACGTCTATGTGTGCTGTCGCGCAATCACACCAGGTGTCACTGTGCTCACAATCGTTGCTATTCCAACAGGAATTTGTTTGGTATTGCCCTTTAAAAGTAATCGATATGAATAGAAAAAAAGTTGGTCGCAATCGGGAATTTGCCCGATAAGTCTAACCCAGGGCGACAAGCAATCGAATTTGAAAAGGGAAAATGGATGCATTTGGAATTTAGTTGGGGACATTTTATATTTCTTCAAAGCTATACATGATACAAAAATCCCCCATTATAATTTTTTAGGGTCTTTGATGTTCTACAAAAAAGGTTTCTTGTAAAATTTCCGTGAATCTCATATTTACTACGTAAAAATGGCTTCTCATGGCTGGCTTAAAAAAGCCATTATCGGTCAAATTCGCGATTGCGACTAATTTTTTTTCTACTTATGATCATTAATTTCCGAGGGTGATACCAAAGAAATTCCGACATTGAAAAAAATATATGTGGTATTCCTGGGAATTTCGGCAACTTCGGAAAGTTGGGTCAAAATTTTTGCCCCCCAATTTTTTCCACTAATATGTGTTGAAAATAAAGAGACACGTATTTCGGCGTTTTTTATTTTGAGACCCCACTTTTGAAATACGGTCAAATGAAGTTTTTGAAGTATTGACCACATTCGATCATTCAAATCGATATATCTCAGCAACGGTTAGTGATAACTCGAAAAACGACGAGTTTTTTTTCTCGTTCTTGAACGCTCTATAGAATAAGAACAAATACGATTATGTTGCACAAATTCGACAATAAGTTATAAACAATTCAAAATTAAAAATGAAATAAAACAAAAAACGCACTTTTAATTTTTGAAATGTATTTTTTTTTTTAATTCCTTGAACAAAAACGAAAATTTAGCCACCTTGAACTTTTTGGGCCGACGCTTTGTTCGGGAGTTATACTTTTTTTTTGTCACGAATAACCCGTAAATTCACGTATTTTATTAGTAAAAATTTGCATAAAAAAAAGTACCCGTAATTATTGAAATTGATTTTTTTTCAAATTCCTTGGACGAAAAGAAAAATTTTGAGATCCGGCCGGACTTGGGCCGACGTTTCGTTCGAAAATTATAGCTTTTTTTGTCATAAAAAATTGGTAAATATATGTATTTTATAAGAAAAAAATTGCATGAAGAAAAAGTACCCTTAATTATTGAAATCTATTTTTTTTTTCAAATTCCTTGAACGTAAACGAAAATGTTGAGACTCCGCCGGACTTGGGCCGACGCTTCGTTCGAAAGTTATAGCTTTTTTTCTTAACAACCGGGTAAGCATTTACGGGTTTTTTGTGACAAAAAAAAATACATTTCAAAAATTAAAAGTGCGGTTTTTGTTTTATTTCGTTTTTTATTTTAAATTGCTTATAACTTATTGTTGAATTTGTGCAACAAAATCGTAAATGTTTCCATTGTATAGAGCGTTCAAAAACGAAAAAAAAAGACTCGTGGTTTTTCGAGTTATCACTAACCGTTGCTGAGATATATCGATTTGAATGATCGAATGTGGTCAATACTTCAAAAACTTCATTTGACCGTATTTCAAAAGTGGGGGCTCAAAATAAAAAACGCCGAAATACGTGTCTCTTTATTTTCAACACATATTCATGGAAAAAATTGGGGGGCAAAAATTTTGACCCAACTGTCCGAAGTTGCCGAAATTCCCAGGAATACCCCATATATAAACATGAAGTTCCTAATTAAAAACCACCCTACAATAGATTTACTATGTATATCGACTATATATTTTATGCGTATGATAAGTGCACTCGTTTTCAGGGGGCACCACGAGAAGGCAATCAGCACCAGCCCCCACAAAAACGCCGCTCAGCGAGCCTCCGACACGAGTCGGGAACGATTTTTGTATTTATTAGTTGCGAACATGAAAAATCAACGAAGTGCAGTTTAAAAAAACCTCCGGGACAGCCCGGGAACGACTTCGTCATTAAAATTAGATTGACGCACCATTGAAACACCTTTGACAAAAGTCAGGTACGCTTTATTATTCTCTAACTAAAAGTTTACTGCGAGAGCTGCCGCTTGAACAAGCCTCCGACCCGCGTCGGGAACAACTTTCGTACTCACATGTCGCAAATATAAAAAATCAACGAAGTGCAGCTTAAAAAAACCTCCGGGAGAGCTCGGGTACGACTTCGTCGATGAAATTAAATTGACACGCCATTGAAAAACCTCTGACAAAAGTCAGGTACGTTTCTCTATTTTTCGGCAACGAGAAAATTATAAGATTCGCAGCTGAGCCAGCTGCCAGCAGAATTCACCACGTGAATTTTACATGAGCCAAAACGCCAGTCATCGGCAACTTTTGGACGTCACTATCTGGGATCTGCATGAAATTTATTCCACTCGAAGCACATGTTGAAAAACAAATTGTCAACTTTTTTCAGATTTTTTCGGCAGCTGCCGATGAAAGTATTTAGTATTTTTTAGTAGTTTAGTATAGTATTTATTTAGTATTTTAGTATAGTATTTTAGCATTTTTTTTCTTTCAAGTATTTCATTCACGTACTTACGCTGATTATGATATCGAGTTGGAATGGTCTCAATCAAAAATCCATCAAAATCGCATTTAAATCTTAAAATGTTGGTTCTCGGCCGGTGCCCCTCATTAAAAGAACTTAGAATATTTTTTCCGGAAAGCTGAGATAATTCCACAGAACCTATGGAATTTGTGATTCGGGATCTCTGTAAGTTTCGTTTAAATTTATAAAAAAGAAAAATTAAATCTCTACTTATCTATGCTAAAATATTATACTTGATATCAGTGTCCGTCTTAACATTAATGATTAAACAAAAATTCCATATAGAAATCACAAAAAATACAATTTGTTCGATTGTCTCTTTTTTTGATTATTTCAAGAAAGGAGGAGGATACTAATTGTGAAAGACCATAGTTGCTATACATTTTTTTTAGCTTCCCGAAAACGATATTGAAATTTTTTCAAATTTGTGGTAACGGTTGAAAAAATCTTCCAAACTTTTAAATTCGTTCTTAATGATTTTCCGAGATTTTGAATGACTCGTTGATATTGCTTTCGGAAAACTGAGAAAATTATAAGACAAGAACTAATTGTAAGGATCGGAATAAAAAACTGATATTGTTTTTAAAAAGCTGAGACGATTTCACGTTGAAAATGTTTTGTGAATATTTTTTCTATCAGCGTAAATAAAAAAAACAAACATTGTTTGGAACACAAAAGAGAAAAATGAGAAATACTTTCATTGGCAGCTGGGAAAATAATTGACAACGAATCTGGAAAAAAATTGGAACTTTGTTTTCAATGTGCATATGTAAATTTCATAATGATCCTAGATAGTGAAGATAATTGGCGTTCCTGCTCACATGATTAAATGCAGTGGAACCCAAAGACCCCTAGAAAAATCTGGAGCAATATCTCAAAGCCCTTGGATTTTTTTCAATTTTTTATATTTTGTTCGTGCTCTATTGGCTAACCGTTGCATATAGTCGGCCCGGTTGTTGTATTTTGTTTGAGAATATAGCTTCACCTTAATAATGGAGTGTAACAACTCAAGACGATGCTGTCGGCACTCGTTCAGCTCGTCAAACCAATCAGGCTACACCGGTGATGTCTCTTTTGTGATTGTCCTACTCACACTATCTAAGATACTGTTGCTTGGCCAGTGCTCTTTCCACAATCGGCCGAAAGCTTCGAGTTGAACGCCGACGATACTTTCGAATTTTTCCGTTGGTCGGCTAAGCCATGTAACCGCAGGAGCTTCATCATCTTCATGTGCATATCCTCGCAATTAAACATACATCTCGGTCGGTGAACGTTTCTCCATAGGCGTCTTCAATAAGTCGTTGCGACAATTATCACATGAACACTTACGCATTTGACGCTGAGCTGCGTATCCAGCGAAGTAATTTATAGCAGTCTGTTCGTATGCAGAATGCGAAATAGGTGACGCTGCGGTTATCACGGTGCTATCATACTTCAGCATATCTGCAGCTTCTTTTATTTCCATCAAATTCTCGTCTTTGTCGTTATCGACAAGATCTTTCAACATAATGCCCGATTGGCCCGATGCTTTAGCTACCATCACTTTTGGTTCAATTAAAGAATCAGCCTCAGGACATTGAACGTTTCCTTTGCTGCCTCCACCGATGTAGCCAGTCGAGAGAATGTGTCTCAAAGACAAGCGAACCATCCTGGCCGTCGGATTGGGATTGTGGCCTCCACGTTGTCGCAGTTCCGAAAACAAATGCTCAACCGAATCTTGGTTGCACAAGCCTGCAGCTAACTCGAATGCATTATACTGGATTTTTATCCGTCGATAACACTGTAAAATAGCATTAACTGTAAGTGGTAAACCGTTCGGGCAGGGTTGCTTTTGCGACGTTTTTGCGGTAGCATTAGGGACCACGGTCCAGTTGGCGGACCACTGGACAAAATCGATGAGAATTTTCTCAATCGCGGGATTTCCGTCAGCAAGAGGCCGTTTTCCTGGATTTGCTGAGTAAAGTCTGTACGCGTTGCACGCGTCAATGACCTTATCCATACGCTCCGCAAAAGCTGCTGTGGCTGGCCACGTTTCGCTTTGCAGCCCTTCCGGATCGTGTCCTGCCGTAATCATTGCTGCCGCATATCTACGGCTGAATATTTGAAATGCTCGCTTCACATTCATTGCTTCGAATGACGAGGGAAACAAGTGTGCCTTCGTAATGTGGGAAAGGAGATTGGAAGTAGTGCTGCAGTTGTCATACTTCCACGTGTCAACGAAGTCCTGGTAGTTCGCAATTACCTCTTCGTTGCAATATAGCACTTCATGCTTCCGAAGCGTACTCAAAAGACGTTTTATGAGGTGCGGAAAATCAAACGAAGCCAGGATATCTTTCTGGCCAACGACGAACGAAGGTTCTTGTACCGATACCTTGAGGTACGATTTGAAAAGACTTTGGTTTGATGGGCCTTGGTCGCAGGTAACCAACCTTACGTCCGCTCCGGCATCGGACAATCTCGATAGACACTCTATCAAAAGTGCATGAATTTCGTCGGCTTTCATTCCATTTCCCGGAAGAAAGTACGCTAATGGTTGACGCCACAGATTAATTGCGTTTAAGCTGTCAACGCTGAACAGAAAAACATGTTTTGCACGATCACTCTTACGCCCGAGAGGGCCAAGGTCAATAAGACCTTCGATGCAATCGAATTTCTGCGAGTATTCTTCGTAGGTCTTGATTGTCATCTCGTCGAATTTCAATGCACAGACGCGCTCTTCGGGCGGGAGATCCGACATTTTCACCGCTTATTTCCGGAAAATAAGATCACAGAATCCGGGTTTTATAACGACTTCAGATACCCAGCTGCGTATTGAACTCTCCGAAGGAAAAGAGCAGCCTCCTTTTCTCAAACGCGTATATGCTGATGCAGAGTAATAGTACAGCTGCTTCGCCAGATCTTTTTCCTACTCGGTGTACGAAGTATTCTTTCGATGCAGCTGCAATTTCACCATCGTTCGCGCGGCGGGTTCGCGACATCCGTTGCGATCGAGGAAGGAGTCGATAGACTCTTTTTTTTGCTCGTTTTCGTGGAAGGTGTTGTTCGCTTGTGATCGTCTTAGTTTCCGCTGTAAATCTCGAATCATTTGCAGGTGTGTCTTCGATCGGTTTTGCAGATTTTTATTTAAATCCTTCATATCTGCCACCTGCTTACGGAGATTTTGCACTTCTTTGCGTAGCGCTTCTACCGTAAGGAGGTCGCAGGGAGGAGTGATCGACGGTAGCACTGGATCGATGTTCAACCATGTACAATGCTCGTCATCTGATTCGCAAAAGTTGACTGCGATTTTTCTATATTCGCGGGCGGACTTGCAAGCTAGGTTTTGTGTGCTTGCGACAATACCTGCACGCACACGGGTTGAAATACTTACCGCAGAAATAGATGGAGCACAGTCTATATACCCTCGCTGGATTTTTTGTGCAAATTCTCGTCAGAATTGATCGTCCGCAATCGTTTGGGAGGTGGACTTATCGGTCTGAATGCTTGCGACGTCACCTGCAGATATTCAACCGCCTCCGTCGCAGGAGGGCTTTGTGTGTCCATCGAAACATCTTCGACTTCGACGAACGGCTTCGGAACTGCTTTGCTGGTAAGGCGGGTTTTGCCGACGAAAAAACACGGCTCGAAGTGCTCTCTGCATAATCCGCGTCGATAAAGAGTCGCTGGAGTCAATTTTTCCAGTTGATTGTTACCTATGTATAATACACTGGTCCTTAGCAAAGGTCATTTTCGAAAAATAAAATAGAAACGCCCCCCACATAGTTTCCAAATAATTAAAAGAAAATATTCGCGAAGTCTCTCCTCCCTATCTCAATATCAACCCGTGCCTAAATAATTTTATATTTTTTGTCATTCAATATCATGCGATGTATTGTAACGGTAGATATTGCTACAGTAATTAATTTAGGGCCAAGAGTACGTAAGAAAATTCGTGACACGAGAAAATAGGTAAAATCGTTTTTATTTCGCCGCCGTGTGTATATAGTTTGGGTTATATTGCTTCCCCCACATGCACCTGTCGCTTCGCTCTTTAAATTGTGGGGGGGGGGGGGAGGCGTGGGGTGGGACGGGCGTTGTTCTTCTTGACGCGACGTTTCTCTTCACTCTTCGAGGCCACGAAGCTCGCGCGCTGGTGTTCGCAACGGCGATAGGCGTAGCCCCTCTCCTGCCGTTCGACGCTCGATCGATGGTCGATACCTCGGTGCTCTCGGTACCCCCTCTGTGCGGCCTAGCTACGGCTGACCGGGCTCTCGCGGTGCTGTGGTTGCCGATACGTCAGTATCGATCTGTCAGCGGATCCCGTTAGAAGCAGGGGTGCGCTTCTCGCTCGGCCGGAGACGGATCGATAATCGATGCCCTTGCTCGCGCTTATGAGGCGCCTCCCAGGGATTTTATGCTGTAACAGATTTAGCAGAGAGGAGGGAACTTGGAATCTTTGCGATTTCTAACATAGACTGCTGTCGCCTCGAGTGGTTTCCTTCTTCTTCAGATTTCTCGGTTTCCTCCGTCGGCCCTTCGTACAGCTTGCTCGGACTCCTTTTTCCTGGCTATTTCGGTGGCTGCGTTCTGCGGCTGGTATGGCGATGGCTGGAGGTCCAGAGGTTCTGAAACAAATAATTCACTGTCTTCCTGGTTCTCGGGTGGCTCCTTTTATACGAATTCGGGTGCCTTCGATCGTCCGATTTCGTCCTTTGATTGGTCGGAGTCCCCTCTTCCGATGGTGTCCTGTCCGTTGCCAAGCGCAAGGCCGCTGGGGTGTTGTTGATTGTACCGGTAACGTTTCGCATGTTTTACACGGGAAATAATTCCGAGTTACTATATTATAACTTCGGAATTATTTGGAGCCTTGGCCCAACGTATTATTTGTCACATTCCTTCGTTTTCGTTATTCTATTTTATTTATCGATATTCTTCGATCATTTCGGAGCTGACCGCGGTGGCCATAAGGCTGTTGGAGCGGCAACGGTATGTAGCGTTGTACGTTACAGTATATTGAATTAATTTATTGCAACTAAAATAACAACAGAATTAAAATTTGCCCAATATGGTTTTTCCATCAGAAAAATGCGGCGTTTTTAGAAAAAAAATTTCATCACCACAAACAAAATGGCTGGACTAATATTGTGGCCTGAAAATTGAAAATCATTAAAGTTACGCTAAAAATTGGTTTTTCACTTTGCTGGGGTCATGGGATGGGAATTTGGAACTCAAAATATGATAGGCACTTAAGTGCAACTCATACGATGACGTGACATAACAAAAAAAAATATTTACTCCAACAATTTTTATCTATGGTTTTTGTGTTTAATTCTAGTTGTAAGCTTTCAATTTATAAACATTAGAGGAGAATCAGTGAAAAATCAGAAGAAATGAGGAAATCAATCAGTTCAGATATTATTTCCCTAATTGTTCCTTTAACCAAGAAATGTGTACTAATAATACGCGGCGACTATTTTCATTTTGAAATAACATGCGGTTATGAGATTTCGCAGGGTGAAAGATTTAAATATTTCAAAACAGAAATTTCTTCTCACTTTTTCCATGGTCGGATGTGTTCTTTTTCGAGGCTGTCTTCCACCACAGAAAATTGCACGCTACAGTAGACTGTGTATCCCGAGGATACATAGTCTGCACAATCTAAATTGTCCGTCACAAAAAACAGCCTGGAGCAAAAATACATTTAACCATGCAAAAAATCAGAAAAAAATTCTGATTTTAAATATTTGAATCTTACATGACGTATTATATTGCTTAAAGGTGCGAATATATTGTAAATAAATATTGAAAAATATACTCCGCATTATATAACATTTTTATTTCAAAGTTTGCATAAATTTTGTTTTCCATTTTTTTTTCTACTGAGACTTTAGATACAATTTCTCCATCTGGAAAGAGACATATGCCTTTTGGAAAACATTCGAGGAATCCAAAAAAAAAAATATTTTAAATATTTGAAAAATGTCATAATCGTCCAAAAATCGATTTATATTTTCAAAATAGGTTTTTTTCTATAAATAATGTTAAATTTCGCCTTCTAAAATTGTTTCGTTATCCTTGCAGCAAACACAACAAAATTTATTCTTAGCAATTTTTCGCTCCAACACACTATTTCCATGGAATAATATCAGCGAGAAAAACACGCAAAAATCTCATTTTCCTGTAATTTGACCGATCAATGCCACCATTAATTTAATACATATCAATATTTTTGTTTTAAAGAGTACTATAGCATACGTCAATTGCAGAAAAATTCATGATATTAAGGTTTTTCAGTGGTCATGACGATGTGGAATGCCTCATATATTTCTTCAATTCTATTATCTTCCATATATTTCTCCGGTTCGATTTTCTTCCATATATTTCGTCAATTATAGCATCGCACTAATTTTTGTTTACCGTGCACAAATAAATATTTCTCGGACTAATGTACACTCTACCAAACAATTGAAGGAACAAGACATTTTTCCAATTTTTGACGTGTTTTTGCGAGGGTGTAACTTTGCGAAAAATTGTTGTATTAAGATGAATGAAGGAGCATTTTGATGTTTGACATTTCTAGTTTCAAAACTATATGATAGAAGATTTTTTTGGCCATTGGTCATGCCACAATCAAGAGAAATGACGCAAAGAAATTTTTTTTTTTAATTTCCGTTTTTCCAAGTTGTCCCCGGACTCCACATTTTTTTTCTGAGGGCACCAATAACACAGTCATTTTGCCTGATTATTAACCTTCGATTAGACATTTTTTTCTGTACAACAATTAGTCGCTGAGATATCGGCCGGTGAATAAGAAAAAATCTTTTTCCTTTGATCATCGATATCTCATGATCCGGTAATCTCATAGCAAATCTTCCGGCAGTTTTGACAACTCAAATAAATTGCGTGTGAGCTTCAGTTATTGTTTTTGGAAAAAAACATCTTTTTCACCCCTCGCGTTCACTTGAAAAAGTTGCAAAAAAAGCACTTCAAAACAAGCACATCAAAAAATTCATTCGAGTTGTCAAAATTGCCGGTAGATTTGCTACGAGATTAGCGGTTCATGAGATATCGATGATCAAACGAAAAAAGATGTTTTTTTATTCACCGGCCGATATCTCAGCGACAAATTGTTGTACAGAAAAAAAAATTCAATCGAACGTTAAGAATCAGGCTGAAAGACTGTGTTATTGGTGCCCTCCGAACAAAAAATTTTTGGAGTCCGGGGACCACTTGGAAAAACGGAAATTGTTTAAAAAAAATTTCTTTGCGACATTTCTCTCGAGTGTGGCATGACCAATGGCAAAAAAAATCTTTTCTCATACGGTTTTGAAACTAGAAATGTCGAGCTTCAAAATGCTTCTTCATTCATCTCAATACGACAATTTCTCGCAAAGTTACAGTCACGCAAAAAACACGGAAAAAATTGGAAAAATTTCTTGTTCCTTCAATTGTTTGGTTGAGTGTATATAAGTATGATAATCACTTTTTACATAATACGTAAAACTTTTGTAACAGTTTTTCATAAAGAAAGGTGAAAAAAATACCATAACTATTTTTTTAAAATATTTTTCTTTATCTGCCAGAAACCACATTTTCGATCGTCAAAATAATTATACTTTTTAAAAGTAACCCGTATAAAGTTTTTTTTCCCTGAAAGTACGTATATTCAACTATAAACCTCCATTAGAATTTCTCATTTTCATGACATTATCATTAAAATATGATTTTTGAAATAAAAACTCTGTTCCCGATTTTGTTGTAATCAATCTGTTATAAAAAATCGTATTCAATATAAATCGCTAAAAAAATATTGAGATACCAAATAGGAGATACCATCCAACCAACCAAATTCAAGATTCAACCAAAATGATTTTATTAGGTGATAAGTTTCTGCAGGTTATGACGTCAAGATTTTTTTCAAATTTTGTATCATTTAAAAATGGCAACATTTTCATTTTTTTTGATGAAAAATCAGTATTTTGACTTCTGAGTGCTGTAAAATATTGACCAATCAATGAAAAAAAATATTCGTTGTTATAACCTGCAGAAACTTATCACCTAATGAAATCATTTTGGATCTTCGGTTTCAGATGATCCAGTTATGATGGGCACCGCAATAAAACTTTTTTTTCTAGACGTCTGCAGAGATTCTCCGTCAATGGCTCATTTGTTTATAAAAGTTAATGAAAATTTTATAGCATATTTTTCGAGTGTTACGTTATTTAGTAGTTATTATAGAAATAAATGTATATTAGCGGTGTCGCAAAAAAAATTATCAAAAATATGCTTTTTTTAATATCGAAGTATCTACCCCCCCCCCCCCCCCTTAACGCGCTAAACTTAGAAAAGTAAACGAGACAACACCATTATTTAATTTTGTTTCCTCTTTCAGATTAAAGTCGAAAATATTGATCAGAGACGAAGAATTGTTATGAAAAAAACGGTAGATAATTACATTTCCTACAAATTTGTTCATGACCATCGTTAATCAAAAGTAGAAAATAAACGAGTTATTTCATAAGAACGAGTTTCCCTTTAAATTACGGTGGCAAGACACGTGGGTCTCGCTGTCGCAACATTTTATTTCAATGATGCGGCCTGTTCGGATATTCCCCACTACGCTCTGACCACCTCTGACGGTGACGATACGAATTTAGCATTGTGCTATTACCAGAGATGAGTAGGTAGGGGGGTAGGGGTGGGTGGGTAGTACTCATCTCTGCTATTATCATATATACGCCCCGGGGGGAGCTAGTTCGCCGGCCCCCTGGTTGGCAGCGCGACAAGTCGGTGAAACGGCTTCCCCGACCTCGCTGGCGATCTCTCCTCTAATCTCTGGCTGAACCGCGTTTGACATTTGAGGCCCCGCAGCCCCAGCTGTCAGTAAATGCGCTCGAACGGTCGGATTTGGTCGGATTCGTACTTGAGCAAAGAAGAAAGATTTACATGGAAGAACAGGTCCCATGTTAGATTTTGGCACGAAAATGTAGTGTCGCGTTTCGCCTGTAGTCAGCGCGCCGGTACATCGGTGAGACCAACACACAGAAAGACCTCTAGGCCCCGCCTCCCCCGTCATCTCTCTTGCGCTCGCGATATTGCGGTATAACGATTGCTTTCTCGCACTCATGCGGCGATGCTCTTGTTGGACCGCCCAACAACCTCATTCCCGCACGAAGAATTGTATCGGCTCCTGTCGGCTACACTCGGCTGACCGTCTGTCGCTCTTCTTGCTAGCTCCAGAGCGGTGGAAACTATCAGCTGACTACTTGTAATCTTTGGAAGATGCATGTGTAGGACCCAACGAGCACGATTTGAAAAATCATTATAAAGGTTATATAGAAAAACAAAATAGAAGGGCAGAAAAGCGTGTGAGTCCGCCGATAGCTTCCACTCCAGCAATGAGCTTCCAACGTTCCAACGCGAGTTGGATCAGGACCGATGATGAGAGAGGGCGAGCAGAGGAGGATCACACGAGACAGACTCGGTCCGCCGCTTAGCTTCCACGCCGGCTAAGAGAGAGACGGGTAAATAGCTTCCAACGCGAGTTGGAGTGGGACCGATGAGAGAGAGAGTGCGAGCATATGAGGATTTCCCGAGACTGAGTCAGTCAGTCAGTGTTCCGCTTAGCTTCCACTCCGGCTAAGAGGGAGACCCGTAAATAGCTCCCAACGTGAGTGGGAGCGAGACCGACAAACGGGAGTGGAAGCAAGCGAGGATTGCACGCGACAGAGTCCGTCCGCCGTTTAGCTTCGACGCCGGTTAAGAGAGAGACCAGTAAATAGCTTCCAAAGCGAGTTGGAGCGGGACCGATGAGAGAGAGTGCGAGCATAGGAGGATTGTGCAAGACAGAGTCGATCCGCCGCTTCGCTTCCACGCCGGCTAGAGAGAGACCCGTAAATAGCTTCCAACGTAAGTGGGAGCAGAACGGCGATTAGGCGGAGCAAAGCCAGATATAGAGAAGGGAAAGAGTAAACATATGAGAGGTGCACGAAAAAGAGAGGGTCCGCCGATAGATTTCGGTCCGGTAAGAGCGAGACCCGTAAATAGCTTCCAAGGCGAGTGGAAGCAAGACGAAAATGGGCGGAGCGAAGCCAGATAGCTGTGTATGCGTGCACATAGATAGGTGAAACAGCGCCAAAATCCGTCGGTGGCTGGAAGCGCAACCCTCCGTGGAAGCGAAAAATCGTGCAAACGGCGCCCATAAGACCTGTGCTTCCATGTAAATCTTTCTTCTTTGACTTGAGTGTCCACCCGATGTAGTGTGAACATAGCCACAATCCAGTGGAACCCAAGTCGCCGGTGTCGACTGGACACCACCCGTGGGAGAGGAATGGGAAGTACTATAAACTACAAAAAAGGGGCTCCGTACCAATCTCCCTACTCATCTCTGGTATCTATTATCGACCGACATCGTAATCCGCCGGTTCGTTTGGAATCTGCAGATTGGCCTTGGTATCCAAATCGAGTTTTCGCATTTCACCACAGCATGACATAGGCGCTTAGCCACGCCCGCCCGCAGTTTGGCGACCTACGTAAAGTTGGCCGAGCATTTTCGGATTTTTAATTTTTTATCTCCACATATCGATTGAAGACTTCAATTCAGGGCCGCGTTCTGAAACCTAACTCGAGTACAACTCGTTCCTTCAATATCTCTCTCGCTCCGCCGCAATCTTCGATGGCGCTATCTCACTCGCACCTTACTCGAGTTGACTCGAGTAAGGTTTCGGAACGCAGCCCAGTGATGCCAGATGCCGGGATTTTTTCCCGATTTGCTTCCCTTTCCAGCTCCGCTTTAGCACTTCGCCGGCCCGGCCCACTGGTGACGTAAGCGAGACGAAACCAATAGCGTCATTGTAACGCCCCGCCCACCCAACCGTGCTCCGTTTGCGCACCAAGTTTAAATATGTATGTCGAAACCACATCAACAAGCAGTATGGCAAAATTGTTCTTGATTAGAGATGAATAAAAAAATCGTTATGCTGAGTAATGTTTTTTTCTTAATTATCATAACTACCCACTTAGGATATAAGTCGCATAACTGAATTTATAATGCTGATTTAAGGTGTCACTTAACCTCTCTCACCCACATTATCGCCAGCATTGTTTATATTGCTGCTTCAAGCTTTCACCGAGCCTTCCTTACACATATGGGCGCTAGCATTGTTAGCTCGACGACATGTTTTCTTTCAGCTCACACGAACCAATCACATCTTGTCAGGTCCACTGGTTGCGCGCCAAAAGTTCAATTGAACATATTTTCACGAACGTCAAAAAGCATTCATCGTTGAACCATTAACGATCATTGATGCATCAAAAAATAAATAAATAAATAATTAAGTAAATAAATAAATAAAACAATAAAAATACTAATATTAAAATAATAATAATAATTCTAATATTTTTATACAATAATAAATTATATTTTATAATATTATTTTCTCCAAATATAACTGCTGCTTAAATAAGATTTTGTCGCGTGTGGCTATCTGATTCCTTGATAAATATGTTTCAATCTTGCGAACGATCGTCATTCTTTTACCGATGTGTTTCCGTTGACGGCAACAGATGCCAGATAGATCGCTTTAACAAATGAAGCGCGGGTAATTTTCAGTCAGCTGGCGCGTAACATGTGAACATAACGCGTCGATCGTTGTTTAGTGGATAGTGTTAATTACCGTTATTTATTAAGTGATTCGAGGTAAAAGTGACGATGAATCCGGTGGATCAGGGCGATCGCTCTGTTGGAGAGGACGTTCAAGGAGCACCGCCGATAAAGCGTGGTAAAGTGAAAAATTTTAAGCTCTCCTGGTTGCAGCTACCAGATTTCTCCGGTTGGCTGCAACCAATTACCGGGCAGTCCAACGGGGCCCATTGTAGTCTTTGCAATCGCGATTTAATAGGGGGGGAAAAGCGAGTTTTTGAAGCATACGACCAGCAAATATCATAGAAAAAAGGCAGCGCTCGCACTATCCGCCGAAGTGGAGCCTGCTGATCCATTGCCGAATGAGGACGTAGCCCACAGTTTAGACGTCAGAGCCGCGGAAATCCGTATGTCAGCGCTTATCGCAGGGAATAATATCGCTTTCAAAATTGCTGATCAACTTGGACCGGTATGTCGAAAATCATTTAAAGACTCGCGGATCGCCCAGGACTTTTCGCTCGGTCGGACAAAATGCTCGAGTATTGTTACAAATTGTTCAGCAAAGCGCGAGCTTGAAAAAATTGTAGAAGTCATTAAAAAACAAAAATTTTCGATTCTTATTGATGAGAGTACGGATATTACTGACACCAAATTTCTATGTGTCATTGTTTAATTTGTTTGTCCGAAAAGTAAAAAAGCGATGACCGCTCTATTCGAATTAGTGGAACTTGATGCTCGGGATACATCAGCCGAAGCTGTGTATGCGAGTTTTAAACGTGTTCTCGAGGCAAACGGCGTCCCTGTCAAAAACATTGTCGGCATGGCATCCGACAATGCAGCTGTAATGACAGGGATACATAATTCATTCAAGACTCGACTGGAAGCGGATGCGCCCGGTCTTGTAGTTTTGAATTGTATCTGCCATTCGGCAGCATTAATAGCCGGTAAAGCTTGCGCTCAATTGCCTCGAAAACTCGAAGATTTAATCAGAAGTATTTCGACATACGTGTCCGGCAGTGCGAAACTGAGTGCGGTGCTGCGCGAGTTTCAAGAACTCTTAGATGTAGACACGTAAAATTCTTAAATTGTCGAACACGCGATGGCTGTCCTTACATAAATGCGTCGTTCGACTTCTAGAAAATTGGGATGCTTTGAAAATGTACTTTGCCCTCGCCGTCACTGAGGATAAACTTAAATCAGCCAAGAAAATTTTAGAAAAACTTTGCAGTGACGAGTTGAAAATTTATCTGTTCTTCTTGAAATATTCTTTGAAAATTATGAACGAGTTTAATATTCTTTTTCAATCGCGGAAAGTCCTCATTCACCAATTGGCCGAGAGCAGTAGGTCCCTCGTCGCGGAATTAGGATCGAAATTTCTCAGACAAGAAGTTCTCGAAGAACTGAAGGCAGGAAACTTGAACGTTTCCGATCCCCGGAACTTCGTCCCCCTCGACTAGATTAACCTCGGTCTCGAATGCGCAGCGGCGTTGGTTCAAATTCCGGAAATCAACGCGATTAAAATCCGCCAAACTTGCTTGGTATTTTATGCCACGGCTGTGACGGAGATGGCTCGTCGACTTCCATTAAAATCCTCCCTTTTAGACGAATTGCAATTCGTGGACCCTCGTAATGCCCTCTTCAGCAACTCAAAAAGTCTTCAAAACGTAATAAACGTAGCGCAGCGCTTCGGACCGTTCAACCTTACGGATTTAGAAATCGAGTGGTCCTCATTACACTTTAGAATCCCGGAGAAAAAAAAGCAAGAGCTTCTGGGCCTCGACGTCGAGTCATTTTGGAAAGAAATTGCACAGATGAAAAATTTTGCGGACGAAAAAAAATTTCCAATTTTAGAAGAAATAGTTTCTATCGTAATGTCCCTTCCCCATTCCAATGCCGAGGCTGAACGGATATTTTCCATCGTCACTGATGTGAAAACGAAGAAGCGCAATCGTATTGGTCAAAAGTGCCTAGATGCCATCTGCAGAGTCCGCCTAGCCTTTCAAAATGCTGGGATCAATTGTACTAATTTTGAAGTAGACAAAAGACATTTAGCTCTCCACTGTAGCGAAAATTTATACCCGTCGCAACAGCCTGACGCCGTTTAAGTAAGTTTGGTTATTTTTATCCAAATATCACCACTACATAACGATCGACGGGTTTAAATATTAATATAAATAAATTATCAATGCCACCGTTAATCGTGATAAACACCGCGTAAAAAAAGAATAATTAAAATTCGCGGATAAAAAACTGTGACGATAAAGACTGAAGATAAAAAATATTACTTCAATAAGAATATTGATCAGTTTACATATTATATCCTCTGTTAATTTATTTTTAAGTGTTGTTTGTGTATACATACACACAGATGCATATATTGATATATATATAAATATATATTTATTTATTTATTTATTTCAGAATTAAATAACATAATTTATTTTTGTTTTCTTCCGCGGCTAAGAAATCGCCATTCATTTTGAAACCAGATTTGTTTTATTTCATTTTTATTTTATCATTTATTCATTTGTTTCTTGATTTGCGATTTGAATATGTCGTCGCATTTTCATGCCCGTATGAGAGGCTTTTTATTTTCTGGTTTCTATTCATTTTTTACTTGAGTATAATTGTTTTATTTTTTTCAAAGAGACTTTTTTTGCGACTGATAAATATCGTCGCATTTTTATCAGCCAAGATAAGAAAGGCATTTTATTTAAATTCAAGCATTTTTTATTTCATTTGTATTACTGGAAGGTGGGATTGGGGCCTCTACGATCTCTGTATTTATGTACACACGTAGCAAAGGCCTCCGGGTGGGTCCCTATGCAGCGACCTCCACGTGGTGGGACCTGGGGGATGAACAGCGTACATTCCCACTAAGCAATAACCATAACTGGTGTTGGTGCGCTGTTCATTTGCTAACCGCTGCAATAAAATTAAATCAAAAATTAAAATTAATTCACTGCACCCATATATCGATGATAATATTTATAAGATTCTCAGGTAACTGATGCATGTATTGATTTTGCAATTAGCAAGTGTTATAGCAGCAATAGTATTTATATTTTAATCTATCATGAACTTTTTTTCCAATATACTACTTACATTATATGATACATTTTATGTGATTCTTTCTATACAAGCCTAATCAACATTGTTTTTTTATTCCTACGCTAGAAAACTTCGTGGATGCGTCTTGCATATGTATCGAGTCTAATAAAACTCATTTCCATCGAGCTGCGTCATCATCCCAGGGTCTTGTACCGAAATATTTCCAATGGGTCGTCGTTCTTTGCTTTGCTGTCGTCAAAGAGAGAATTAGCGATGGTTTGAAGGTCCAGACAAAGCCATCACGAGTTTCTTCCATTTTTTCTATGAATCAGCCCCTGCAAAGAATTCATGAGTTTAATTATTTATCAGTTTGAACTGGTATCCAATGAAGAATAATTTCTGTTTTAGATAGCTGGCTACAGAGGGTACATTTACTACGCTAGCTTTAAATTTTCAACGAGGCAATCATAACACTGAGTTAATTATTGAAGTAACGATAAAGACCATATGTAATTTGTTAAAGAAGAGGTATAAGATATTACCAAATGAGAAGAAGTGGCAAGATCTAGTTATACAATTTTTTTAAGCATGACAATCACCAAACTGGAAGTAATCGCCAACAACTATATCTCTCAGAGACATTTGCGTATAAATAATAAATCAAAATCTATAAAAGCTCTTGGTTAATAAGTTTTTACCACCAAATGTTAGATTACCATGGCAATAGAATAATTGTTCCTAGAATAACCAGAATAAAAAAGAGTTATACATTTTTTTAAGATTTCTGTTTATTAATCTTACCTGACCATTGCATTTCTCCCGATATTGTTGATCAAGTTTTCTCGGTCACATCTTTGCGGGACCACTCGCACAATATCTTATGCAAACACGAAAAATCTTTAACTCACTAAACGAATTTAAGTGTTCAATCCGGCATTTTTAAAAATATTTAACATAACCTCCGATTTCCGCTCAAATCGTAAACCAACCGACTGACAGCTGAGCTGCTGCAAACCCATCGACGTATAGATATGGACCGACAATGCTGCGAGAAAAAGTGGAATCGCAATGGAAAGAGAGAAGACTAGTTGGGTCTAAGCCTCTCTTTCTTTCTCTCACAGAAATGGAGAAAGAGAAGTATAGACCCATCTAGTTTTCTCTCTTTCTATTACGATTTCACTTTTTCTCGCAGCATTATCGGTTCATATCCACATGTCGATATGCGAACCGCCTAGTGGGCGGGGCCAGCGAGCTACTTCTCCTTAAGCGCTGCTCCTAAAGAGGCATTTTTTCGAAGTCACTTCCCCTGAATCTGGCATCACTGGATGAGCCGATGGTCCTTTTCAGGGCCAAAAAATATTTAAACGTAGATAAATCTCTATTGCATAGGGAATGAGGATAAGGGTTATGTATTCTTCTAATTTTCACTCGGCCCATATATTTGTGTTGAAAAACAAAGCCGGTAAAGTGATTGGAAAGCGAAAGACCTATTCCAACTGCGCCGGACTACAGTTTTCTGTCGGAGGAGTCCATCGTCTTCCTTGCGGAGGAAGCTCAGCTCAATGCATCGATGCCGGACGTCGAGCCTACCTGGCTGAGGTAATGAAGTCTGCCTATCAAAGCTCAAGAATTCGCCAAAACCATTGCTCGAGGCAGGCAAACAAGTTGTGTTTCCAGGAAGACGGAGGATAAAACTTAATTTTTATTTTATTTGACGAGCCGATGGTAATGAAATGATAGCGATGAAAAATATTTATACGAAGGTAAATCTCTATTGCATAGTAAATGAGAGCTTCTGCAGAAAAAACAATACACCATATGATCTTTCAGATAAATTCAACATCTCCCAGCTAAATAGAAAATAATAGTCGTATGTTATTATAATTTGTTTCATCCTTTTTCATTCAATCAATTTGTTTCATCCGTTGTAAATTTATTCATTTTCTTTGCAGTCGCGTGTTTTAAAAAATCTTTTGATTCATTTTTTTTCATTTATTTACATTTTTTTTGTCATTTGAATTGCAGATATCCGGTGTGCGAGTCGATGCAATACTTCCGGGTCTGATTGACACTGAGATTATGAAAACCAGATCGGACAACGTTAAAAAAATATTCGTTGACAAAATTATTCTTGTCCGGTTGGGAAGACCGGTGGAAGTCGCGGAACTGATACTTTTTTTGTCATGAAATTTTTTAATTATTTTTCTTGCGTACAAATGAATTAATAAAAAAAATGAATCCTCTCACATAAGGACATCGTCTCTAAAACAATCGACGAATCTATTCATTCTTTCGAAAACTCTGCGTCTGCCATGAGTTGGTCGACAATGGTTCGCTTTCTTTCCTTCTTGGTCAGACGTCCGTTGTAATATTCGACGGGAGAATCGACAACTTTGATGATTTCGAAATATTTTGGCATTGCTTATGTCATTTTTTTTGTAGAAATATTTTGAAACAAGGAGGGATCTCATTTAAATTATTTCGAGATCGTGTTTTATTTCCTCTTTGAACGCTCTTTACATCTGAGAGCTCGCAGCCTCTTGACGCTGATGTCGGCACGGTTTCCAATGGTTCAAAACCTGGCTTAATGGCAGATTTTTCGAGAAGCTTTCCCGTGCGATCGATGGCCTTGGTCATCTTTGGAACGTTGAGCACTTTCTTGAGCTGCGGTCAACGCTTGCAGCTCCATCCCATTTCTTGCTCAAATGCATCGAGATCTATGTCTGTGCTCGAACGACTTTCAAGCATCTCGTGGCTAAAGGATTATATTAATAAAGGTCTAAGAACTTTTTAAATTGCATTTGAGGAAGCCTATTAAGGCGTCTGGCCACCCTGGAATTTTTTTTCTTTCCATTTTTTTGAAATAAACCCTGAACTGTAAAGAACATTTTAAGACCTGTTGCGTATCGAAACACTCAAAATTGGCCAAGTTACAGGCATTTTTCGACAGGAAGGTTGATCCACTGCGGGCGGTCGACCGCGCGGTCCGACCCTCTTTCAAAACTCGCACGGGTTAGCTCATGCCGCTGTCGTCTTGTGTCCTTTTATTAACTCCCGGCTGAAAACGGGAGTTATGTGTTTCGTCGTGAGCAACGTGAATTGGCGTTTTGTCGGTAACGCGTTTTTGGCCAAACGGCTGATTGTCTTCTTACAAATTGATGTACATCGGTGTCGGAAGTCACAGAGAGGGTTTTGCTTCCATAATATTTATGATCAGATCTCAACTCGCGGAGATATTAAATGTAGAAATTTGAACGCTTTCGAACGTTTTCTTCAAATCGCAATTTTGATCGGTTCGACTGCATGCATTGCAGACTTCACGGCATCGTCAGCTGTGACAGCGCGTGTGTAAGTGCAGTGGAACGTATCCGTGTATTTTGCATCGAGGCTCTGGACGATATCGCTGAGTGCGAGAGAGACAGCGCGATTGGTCGATCGTTTTAACCTCGAAACAGAACTTTCAACCGAAATTTTTTTTTTTTTCTCGAGTGATTCAGAGTGAACATTTTTTATCAATTGATTTCACGTATAAACGATATTTTTTTAAAGAGTGCATTTTCCATTTAACGTTCAATAATTAGCTAGTTAGCAGGATTGATCTACTGACGATTTTAACAAGCACGTCGAATTAATAATTCTGGATACTTGTGTTCGGGCGTGAAATTGAGATGTATGTGAATGTGGAGGTTAGGTCGGATGACGTGGTTATGCCCGGTGATATTGTTTTATTTATGGCCATCAACTGATTTCACGTACGAACGATATTGTTTAATGAGTTCATTCTTTTTTATTCAACGTATGATAATGTTATCAGGATTGTGAAAAACGTGAATATTGATGTTCAGCTGGACGATGTGGTTATGCCCAGTGATATTGTTTACCTCGGTGGAATTGGCAATTCGAAAGAAAAAAATTGTTGTCGGATTCAATTTTTTTTACTTTATCTTCCAACCGACAAAACTTTAGACACAGCGATTTGTCAGAATGCACAATATGTATATTTGTTTTCATTGTTTTTCCTATATGAGTCAGGTCCTTTTCGAAGCTGCATTCATTCAATGTTCACCTGCTCAAGACATATTCAAAACCTATAATCACTGGGAAGGACGAGCGGAATGCACTGACATCTGGTCAAGGCTACGTCGAGCCGCGCTCGAAAACTGTGCAATGCGCAGACATTTGGTCTAGGCTACATAGAGCCGCGCTTATAATCTCCATAATGCACTGCGATTTGGTCAAGGCTGTATTAAGCCGCCCTCAAGACTCCACGATGGGCTGACAATTTGTCATGGCTACATGGAGCCGCGCTGAACAATCACATGATTCCCTGACATTTCGCTGAGACTGTACTCAACTGCGCCCAAGGACAACCAGCATGTGCCGCAGCTCGTCGATACTTTCAAAGTCTTGTCTCATCAAATTTCTATACAGTGGTCACGTTTTACGATATTGAATCGATAAACAATAGTACATTATGACACTAGTAGGAAAAATTGTTTTGTGACGTGGACGTCTTGTTCGAGCCAAATGATTCCAATCATTGGCGGACGTGGAGAAAATTATATCAAATTATCTTTAAAAAGTATGAAATAAAATAAATTTAAAAAATTTAAAAAAACTCCCGGCTGGAGTAAAAATCGAAAACAAAAAAAATTAGAACGAAAAAAAAGTAATCTGATAGAAAGCATGGATAAAATTCATGAATCTAAAAAGAATACAACAAATTAATAAATTTAAAATGGAAAAAACAAATTAGTGAAATTAAAAGAATGAAATAAATAAATAAATTCAAAAAGGATGAAATAATTCAAGAAGTCATCTTAGTTTATTCGTAGTTTGAATTATGATCGTTCGTTTGTATGAGTTCAATTTTTTGAATCGTGGTAATTTTCTCACTGCCCTCAATTCAGTCGGGAGACGTCATTCATTAACCATAAATATGATATAGGATATAGATGTTTGACAGTGCAAAGAAGACGCTATTAGATAATTGAACATGAAGACGATCTGGATTTAGATGTTCGACGATACGAAAGAAAACGTCTCCCGACTGAATTGAGGGCAGTGAGAAAATTACCACGATTCAAAAAATTGAACTCATACAAACGAACGATCATAATTCAAACTACGAATAAACTAAGATGACTTCTTGAATTATTTCATCCTTTTTGAATTTATTTATTTATTTCATTCTTTTAATTTCACTAATTTGTTTTTTCCATTTTAAATTTATTAATTTGTTGTATTCTTTTTAGATTCATGAATTTTATCCATGCTTTCTATCAGATTACTTTTTTTTCGTTCTAATTTTTTTTGTTTTCGATTTTTACTCCAGCCGGGAGTTTTTTTAAATTTTTTAAATTTATTTTATAAAATGAATCATTCACTGTGTTACCTAAAGTAGTGTGAGAACACTTCCCTGAATTTAGGTCCGTTATTCCTAGTTTCACTAGCGTCCGTTCGACGAGCAACGCAGAAGCACGTGAAAATATTCTGACAAAAATATCACGAAAAAGCTGCAAGCTGAAACTTGCAATTGGCTTCCCCTGAATTTTCGGTAGTGCACGAAATCCTTCTATGAGGAAGCATCTCTCGATTTATTTTATTTTATTTTTTTTAATCTTCGGCTTCCTCATAAAGGAAGTTCCGTTCACTACCGAAAATTCAGGGGAAGCCAATTGCAAGTTTCAGCTTGCAGCTCGTTTTATGCAGGATATCCGTAGATCCTTCCCACCGTATAAAAACCGACTCGAACGTATATAAAAATTCAATGTGTCTTAAAATTCGAGCGCGTTATTTAATTCCTATCTAATCTAGTAACAACTTAAGCTGACGGTTAGTTTGAGCGTGTGTATAAATTTGAGCACGTTCGGTCAAGTGATTTTGAATTTTCAGGGGTCGGAACTTAGAAATTTCTAATTGCTCTAGAACTCGATCCGTTCAGCCGATCTCGGCCAAATTTGATATGTATTATAACACAATGACATCCCATACTTGCAGAGAATTATGGTTCGATTGGTTGAAGTTAACGACAAATAGAGCAAAAAAGTTGATTTTTTGAAAAATTCAAAAAGTCATAAAATCTAAAGTTATTGGTGGACTCGGCTCAAATGCAATACCAACCGTTTCTGTACTTAATTCTATATGAAAGAAACTATTTAGCCGAAAATGTCAAAAATTACGGACGCTAGCGTGGCTACAGACATTTTTTGAAAAATTCAAAACGCTGTCGAAGCCGAACGAGTCCGTCGATAATTGCGAAATTTACAGATTACATAGATATTAGAAGGTATCACATGTGTGCAAAATTTGAGTACGGTAGTTTCAACCGTTCTCGAGTTATGAACGTTTGAATTTTAGAGGGTGGTTACATACATACACACACACACACACACACACACACACACACACACACACATACATCCGGACATTTTTTCCGAATGTGTTTTCTAGATGTTTTAGGACATTCTGAACCTATTGACATCAAAATCTCGAAAAAAAAATTTCGGACCGTCACAAAGCTTCCTTTATGAGGAAGCAAAATGAAAGAAAAACCAGCGTCTCGACATTATACTCTCGACATTTCGACATGATACGAAATGGAGCAGGAAAAGGCGAGTACGAGTCGATGGGCAAAAAAATTAAAGCCCAGCGAAGAAATCGATGTACCGGTTATGCGAATTTCGGATACCGTATCATCAACTTTGTGACCGTTTTTTCTGCGGTTAGTAACGTTGTGAAGTGCAAAAAGTGCAACGGTGACATTACGTTTTCGGAAACGAGTATTCGTGGACTCGGTTTCAAGTTAGTGGTGTCGTGTGACTTGTGTGAACCAACCATAGTCGATTCAAGTCCTCTCATTAATCACAGGGCGTACGACATAAATCGACGAATCGTATTCGCGTTTAGATTATTCGGAATTGGTCAGAAAGGAATCAATAAATTTTGTGGCATCATGGATTTACCAAAAACGGTATATCACTTGTTTTACGACACCGTTGTCAAACAAATTCACACCACTGCAGAAAGTGTATGCAAAATATCGATGGAAAATGCTGTGGAAAAAGAACAAAAATTAACAACAGAAATGGGGAAAGGTCCAGGGTTGACTGTTTCTAGCGACGGAACTTGGCACAAACGTGGTTTCTCTTCGCATTATGGCGTATCGACGATTATTGGATATTGCTCAGGGAAAGTGATAGATGTAACAATACAATCTTCTTACTGCAAAGCTTGTGAGCATTGGAGTAAAAATCCTGGCACCATTGAATTCGAGCAGTGGAAAGATCATAATGAAGAATGTGCCGCCAATCATGAAGGTCCTGCGGGAAAAATGGAAGTCGACAGCATAGTGGAAATATTTTCGAGGTCGATGGAGAAATATAATGTTCGTTACGCAAATTACATTGGAGATAGAGATTCAAAAACGTATAAAGGAATTGTTGACGCCAATCCATACAAAGCAAAAGTGATGAAAAAAGAATGCATAGGTCATGTGCAGAAAAGAATGGGCACACGACTTCGTAAAGTAAAAAAAGAAAAAAGCGGTCTTGGTGGCAAAGGAAAGCTAACCGACAAGTTAATCAACAAGCTAACAGTATATTACGGCCTCGGTATTTCAAGATTCTTCTATTCGAAAGACGAAATGACGAAGGCGATTTGCGCGACATTCATGCACAAGATCTCGACCGATGAAAATCCGCAGCATGACAATTGTCCTTCGGGAATTGATTCGTGGTGCTCTTGGCAAATATCGAAATCGATGAGCACTTTAGACGAATATGAGCATAAGAATGCACTACCTTAAATGGTCCAAGATGCGATTCGGCCTATTTATGAGGACCTCACTGCAAATGATTTGTTAGAACGGTGCGAAAGAGGCTTCACGCAGAATAATAATGAAAGTGTCAACTCCGTCATCTGGTCAATGGGTCCAAAAACGAATTTCAGCGCTGCAAATATCGTTGAAATTGCCACGTACATTGTTACCAGTACTTTCAACGATGGGTATAAGAGTATTCTTCTCATGATGAATGTTCTAAATCTAACCATTGGAGATCGCAGCTACAGTTTCTGCACTACAGTAGGCGATGGGCGCTGCGCTACAGCGGACATTCGTATTGGGTTAAGCCGGTGTTCCAATGAATTTACGCCAGGATTCATATGCCAACAACGGATACATTTGTTTATTAATTTCCAGCCATTAAGTTACACGTACACGTTAAGGCGCACTTACACATCTAAAGAACTGTCGCATATATGCCTTGAGCAAATCAAACATATATCGGGAGCGCTGCTCTCTCTACCAGGTTATTGCACATCTAAAAGATGGAGAAAGGAAACGAGAGTCGAACAGTACACCGGAAAAGATGCGACGCGCATGCGCATATTCGAGCAACACCAGGACCGTCTGTACCCATGAGCGCCCCCACATACCCTAGGACTAAATAATTCCAACACTCCCACTTATTTAGATCCGTCAGTGACACCAATACTTCCGCGTAAATAACAAAATTGGTGCTTTGGTAATGGTTTCGTAAATATATCTGCTAGTTGCTCTTTGGATTCAATGTATCTAACATCTATATCACCACGTTCATAAACATCCCGAACAAAATGGAAACGAACATCAATGTGCTTTGTTTTCCTGTGATATTCGGGATTGCTCGTCAATTTAATTGCTGATTAATTATCGACGTACATAGGTACACCTTGACACTCTAGCCCTAAATCGCGTATCAATCGCCGTATCCAGATCGCGTCTTTTGTGCCGTTTGACAATGCGATATACTCAGCCTCAGTTGTCGAAAGCGCTACCACCCGCTGGCGTTCTGAGGACCAAGAGATTGCACCCCCATTCAATAAAAATACGAATCCGCTGGTAGATTTTCGCGTATCTACATCACCAGCGTAATCTGCATCTGTAAAACCGCGTAGATCGCCGTTACTCCCACTGTCTCCGTAAACGATCCCGTGGTCACGGGTTCCTTTTAGGTACCGCATAATTTTTTTCACCGCTTGCCAATGCTCTGGGCCGTAATTTGTTAAAAATTGACTGGCCTGATTGACCGCGTATTCAATGTCAGGACGACTTACTTTGGCTGCGAAAAGCAGCGACCCAATTGCCTCGCGATACGGCACGTTTTGCATCTCCCTTTTTACACCATCGTCTTTCGAACTGTGACGGTGACCCAAATGCAGACCAGGTTCGGCTGGAACCGTCGATGGCTTGGCATCTTCCAAGTTGAACCTACGCAATATTTTTTCAATATACGCCCTCTGACATATTTTAATAGTACGCTTTTCTCGAACACGTTCGATCTCCAGGCCGATGAACTGCTTAGCACTGTCTATTGTGATACTGAAACATTGCTTCAATTTTTGTAAAATTTGATCAATTGCTTCTTGAGAAGCTGACATCAACAGACCGTCATCGACATACAGAACTAGGTAAACAATCGCTCCATTTACGCTCCCAGAAAATACACAACGATCACTTTCAGATTGTCGGAACTCGAATGTTTCTAAAAAAGCAACGAACTTCGTGTTCCAACAACGGGGTGATTGCTTTAAACCATACAAGCTTCTGTGAAGCCTGCAGACTACGTCACGTTGGTTTTTATCTTCGAATCCCGGAGGTTGCTGCATGTAGATCTCTTCTTCCAATTTTCCATATAAAAACGCGGTTTTCACATCGAATTGGGCAATCTCGAAATCTTTTGCAGCTGCGACGGCCAGAAGCATCCGAATCGACTCGTAACGCGCTACCGGTGCGAAAGTCTCAAAATAATCGACGCCTTCACGCTGCGTGAAGCCCTTAGCTACCAATCTGGCCTTGTATCGTATGCTCCCACTCGAGTTTACTTTTTCACTGAACACCCATCTACAACCAATCACACGTTTACCATCTGGGAGTTTGACAAGCTCCCACGTTTCATTCTTGCGGAGAGAATCCATTTCATCTCTCATTGCGAGCAACCAGTGTTCTGCTTCAGGACTCGCAATGGCAGCATCAAACGTAGTCGGCACAGTGTCTGCCAACAAGACGAAATCATCATAGCGGTGAGGTCTGCGCAGCTGATCTCGATCACGTAATTGTCTGTGCTGTGGTTGTTGATCATTTCCGCGTTGCTGACCCTCTTGCTGCTCAGCTGCCGGAATTTCTTCTGCATTTATGTCGAGATGATCCTGATGCGCAAGGTCAGGTTCCACCCGGATCTCTGGCTCCAAAATTGGTTCAGGGTCATGGACAGGGTCAAACATTAGTTCTACACGCTCGTCCTGAAGAGTTCGATCGTTACGTTCAATTTGTGCTTCATTCTCGTTGAAAATGACATCACAGCTTTTATGCATCTTCCGAGTTGCCTGATCCCAAAGACGATAATTTTTCGACTCACCTTCGTAACCCACAAAGGTCATTTTCTTACCCTTTGCGTCAATCTTCTTCCGCTGTTCCGCCGGTACATGCAGGTACGCGTCACACCCGAAAACACGCATATGCCCGACTTCAGGTTTTTCGTTAAACCATTTCTCGTACGGGGTCGTTTCTCCCGATTGCTTGGAGACGGTTCTGTTCAAACCATATGCAGCTGTTTTAATCGCTTCTGCCCATAGTTCTATCGGTAGATTTTTGGCGAGCAGCATGGATCTGGCACTCTCACACAATGTACGCATTTCACGCTCAGCCCGACCATTCTGTTCATGAACATACGGCGTAGACATTTCGTGGACGATTCCCTTACTCCGCAAGAAAACACCGAACTCGGTTGACAGATACTCTCCACCATTATCAGAACGTAAAATTTTCACACTGTTGCCAGTTTGTCTGGCTACAAAAGCCTCGTAGTCCTTGAAGAAATTGAAGACTTCAGACTTGTGACGCAGGAAGAACACAGAGCGGTATCCAGTACAATCATCCTTGCACAGCAAGAAATACCTTGAACCACTCGGCGACGGTACATTGACTGGACCACAGACATCCGAATGTATCATTTCTCCTGGAAACTCAGCTTTCGGTTTGTTGCTCGTTGGATGTGACTTGCACGTCTGCTTTCCGAATATACACGCTTCACAGAAAAAATCCGATTTATCCGTAATTTTCAAACCATCTGCTGCCCCAAGTCGCTCCGTAGCATTGATATAACCAACATTGATATGACCAAGCCTCTCGTGCCAAAGTTTCAGAGAATTTACGACAGCAACGTTGCACTCGGGTTGCGTTTTAACCTCGAAGAGCATTCGGAAGAGCGATCCATGACGCACCCCTTCAGCCGACAGGGCACCACTGCTCTCTCGAACCTCACAGTAGTCACGATAACTATGAAACGAAAATTTTCTGTCATTAATCGCCCCCACAGAAAATAAATTTCGTTTCAGATCCGGAACAAAAAGTACATTGGTCAATTTGCGATCGACCCGCTGTCCTTGCACTTTTGCGGAAATTTCTATCGTCCCGACACCTGACACAGGTAACACGCTGTCACCTGCAACTTTAACAAACCTTACGCTTCCAACCGGTCCAAGTTCACTGAAAAACTCTCGATGACAGGTCATGTGCAAGCTGGCACCCGAATCCGCTAACCACACGGATTTGTCGTCGTCTGTCGTTCCGGAGAAGAAAGCTGAAATGTCGCATACATACGCTGATGCACAATCATCGCTTACCCTTTTTTCTTTATTTTTTTCGTCTGCGAGTCGCTTCTCACATTCACGATACCAGTGACCCATCTGGTTACAATATTTGCATGGACGCTTTTTCTTCAATTCTTCAATCCGCTTAGCATTTTTCTTTTTATCTTTCGGATCGTGAGATTTCTGATTACTCGTCGATGGTGTCGATTGTTTATCCAGCCTAAGCTGTAAGGCTTTTACTTGCAATGCAAGCGACGACGACTCTTCATCCGCCGCTGTCAGTCTCTTATCCTCTCGAATAATCCTCGCTACCAAATTCTCTTTCTTCCGCTCCGCTACAGCGGTGCATTCCCAGGCCATGGTAAATGCAGAGAATTTAGGAGGCAAACAATTCAGCAGTTTTGACATAACGGCAGAATCAGGTGGCTTGTCACCCGCGTCGTCTAACCTCTTACAGATAGTTTCGAATTTTTCTATCTGCGTCGCAACAGGTTGTCCAGTCTTGATACGAAAATCGTAGAATTGTTGCCAACAATCCTGTTTCGCATCTTCACTCGTATCTCCATATAACGATTGTAGTTTATCCCAGATATTTTTCGGCGTGACACAATTTATCAAGTTTACATGAAGGGGGCTAGTTACCGAACTGAGGAGTATCAAAGAAGTCTGCGACTGACGTTTCTTCCATGCTCTCCATCCAGCAGGCTGTTCTTCTTTGTCGGGCTCTGTATCTCCCCCTTCCACATACTCGGTCAAATCCTGTGCTTCGAGTGCCAACGACACGCTGAATTTCCACAAGGCGAAATTTGTGCCATCGAACTTCGTGAGGGCATACGTTTCTCTTTCCGTCATACTGAAGAGCGGGAAAAAAAAAGATATAATATGCGCTGACTCACACAAAAAAAACAAAACACACCGAATTTTCACCGATCTACGATGATAAACGTAATGTCCACGCGAGCGACAAACACGTGTACGTGACTCGATTTCACGGCGTAATGGCGGCGCAGTGGAAGCGTGCTGGGCCCATAACCTATTGGGTTAAGCCGGTGTTCCAATGAATTTACGCCAGGATTCATATGCCAACAACGGATACATTTGTTTATTAATTTCCAGCCATTAAGTTACACGTACACGTTAAGGCGCACTTACACATCTAAAGAACTGTCGCATATATGCCTTGAGCAAATCAAACATATATCGGGAGCGCTGCTCTCTCTACCAGGTTATTGCACATCTAAAAGATGGAGAAAGGAAACGAGAGTCGAACAGTACACCGGAAAAGATGCGACGCGCATGCGCATATTCGAGCAACACCAGGACCGTCTGTACCCATGAGCGCCCCCACATACCCTAGGACTAAATAATTCCAACAATTCGCGCTCAAAATGATTCTAAGGAAGCAAGAACAGTACGAAGGGATAGCCAAAAAAGGGCCCAAGACTCTCAATCAGCTGCCGGAGAAGTCGTCTATGGTCCAGGGATCGCTGATTGAAGGTAAGACTCGCCAAAATCGCGCCGTCAGTTAAATAACTGCACGGTTACTTTCTTTTGCGATTATCTCGAAACTACATTTTTTGACCTGGTACCTTCGAGATCTCGGAAACTATCTGTCCGATTGCTTTCAAATTTTTACTGAATATTTTAAGATACATTATCTACAATGTTACGTAAGATTTTTTGGATGACTTGATTAGTTTTTTTTTATTAATGTTTTTGCTTGAAAAATTTCGGTAAAAAATAAAATATTTTTTTTTCGGCTCACCATAATTTTTCTAATGGTCGAAAAAAAAAAACGGCTCGCTACATGGTAGTCACACTACTCAAGAATAACCTGAATTTTTTTTTTTTTAGATGTACCATGACCGAGTACCAGGTGGGACAAGGACCGCGCGTATCATGTGGAGGACCTCCGCGGCAAACAACATCACGGCGCCATTTTTTAATATTGTAAAATAAAATTTTACAATGTTATTCTTGAAACCCTTTATGATATTGAGTTAAAAAATATAAATGTTCCGGCCCATAGTTTTGAATTTATTAATTTAAAAAAAAAGTGCATTTTTCGGTTCGCCAGGGTGGCCAGACGCCTTAAAGGGTATTTCACTCGATGGGGCGAGTAAAAAACAAAAATTCTAGTTCACTTTTTAATCTGCAGAAGGGGGGTTAAAAAAACGTTTTTAATATTATCATTTCTGTTCTTGGGTCATCGATCTACGTCTCTGCACCGAATTTTATCTCAACTGGTTCATAAATGAGAGAATTGGCGGTCAAGCATTGTGCTAACGGATACTAAGTGAAACGGCGAGCAGAATCGTACGTGCAGAGCCATGCGATATTACGTGAAATTGCGTGCAGTTTTTACCCAGGTGCCAATACAATGCTCGTAGCTTCCAAAAAAAGCACCACACTGAGCCACCTAGACCCATGGAGAATAACGAACTTGATTCATTCACAACGAGGACCCACACCTCAGGAAACTTTCAAATACAACAGCGCGGCGCTGTGTGACTAGGGCAAATGAATAAATTGAATGATTTACATCATTTACAAAGTTTACTTGATTGTTTTACAGACTCATACATGTGGTTCTAACAATTTCCATATATTCGATAGCTGAACGGCACTCGCGGATACCCAAACATGATGAGAGTATGGGTGGATTCGAGCCTCGAGTCGTTGATACAGCGAACATGGCACTAATTATATTCTCCTGGACGCCAGCCTTGTGAGTATTCTGTTTAATTTGGAGGTAATGCGGATAAGCATTTACCTCCGTTTTGACTGCGCGACAAACGTTGTGCTTCACCTTAAGATGGAAGACTACATCGGCGAGTGCGAGAGAGATAGCTGCAATCATGACGGAACGTTTGTTGTCGCCACATCGTTCTGTCGAATAAAACACGATATGACAATACTGCAGCTCAGAATTTCGCAGTATTGTCATATCGTGTTTTATTTGACAGAATAATCGGGGCATCAAAAAATAGATTATAGTTTTCTGTTACTGACCGAACAGGAGACCTCCACTTTAAGAGGAGGCAGAACGTTCGTCGCGCGTCTCTCTCGCTCCGCCGCGAGCCCCGATGCCTCCCGCTAACATGTTAGACCGCCGAAGCCGCGCTTCGACCGCACACCCATTGGTGTCGGTAAAAAAAATCAAGCAATTTCATATAATAAAAAATGCACAGGCACCCCTTAATATTAAGATTAAGAGCTCAGATTTGAAGGATCTTCTTCATTTGAGATCAACTTCAGATTTTTCAACTTGGAGGATAACCTTTTAAAAAATTGAAAGTATAATTCAATAATTGAATTAAATAAAAAATTCACAGGCACCCTTCAATATTAAGATATCGAGCTCAAATTTGAAGGGACTTCTTTGTTTGAGGTCAACTTCAGATTTTTTTACTGGAAGGACAAATTTTTCCTTTAACGCCAACCTTAATGTGTACATAGCATATAGTATAGTATGTACATTAGGGTGGCTTAAAAAAAAAAAGTTTTTTTCTGAATTCAATCAAAATACATTCACTGCAAAGAATCTTGCATCCGGAGAATTCACCCCAAAGACGAAGCCGATCGGACCCTTTTTAGGGGTCACGCAAGATTTTTCAAGTTTTTCCATTTGATTAACATGGGAAGAACGTAAAGTTTCCATTCAAAAAATCGTAGCGCCGTCAAATTTATAGCTACGTTGATCCCGTGAGTTCCATTTGAAAGCTTTTCAAAAACCGCTTAAAATGGCATGCAGACCTTTGACATCCGATTGCTTCTTCCGTCGATAGTTTCTTACGAAAAAACAAAATTATCGACGGATGTTGCAATCGAATGTCAAAGATCTGTATGCCATTTTAAGCGGTTTTTAAAGAGCTTTCGAATGGAGCTTACGGGATCCACGTAGCTATAAATTTGGCGGCGCTACGATTTTTTGAATGGAAACTTTACGTTCTTCCCATGTTAATCAAATGGAAAAACTTGAAACATCTTGCGTGACCCCTAAAAATAGTCCGATCGGGCTCATATTTAGGTTGAATTCTCCGGATGCAAGATACTTTTCAGTAAATGTATTTTAATTGAATTCAGAAAAAAAAAATTTTTTTTAAGCCACCCTAATGTACATATAATATATTTCGACATTGTGCAACTATACCACCAGAGCTTCTGCTTTAGGCCACCAGCAGCGCCAAATCTCTCGGGGATCGCCAATCGCATGCATCACTGCCGTCCACCCTGGGCGCCACTTTGAATATGAAAATTCTATAAAGCACCCAATGTATATAAGGTGTCTATGAACAAAACGCTATTGTAGTGAATGGTGCACGTATCCCCGCTTCTTTATTGTTTTCTTTCCACTGCTTCACGAGTGAAAAAATATAGATTGTCACCATTACAATACATAACTAAAATAACACATAAAAAACAAAAAAAAAACAAAACATAGATACTGTCGAGGCGCACGATATTCGGAACAAAATTACGAATGCTGGAAAGGGAGATGTTTGAAAAGAAAACCAGTAGACACAATATACCGATGATGATGATAATAATTGTTTTATTCTCTATCGTTAAATATACGTATCGTCTTTGAAATGCTTGTGATTGCACGAGTGTTCTCACACGACTAACTCGATACAGGTATGCGGCTTGGCCGCCTTAACGCTTTGGCGCTCCAATCGACTAACGCCGCATCTACTTGGATGCTCTCATCTGCGCGCGCATCAAACACGATGACTCCCCTCAACACTTCCGCCGTCTGAGCGTTTGATGCTTAACCCGAGATTTGTATATAATTCAATAAATCGATTTCTCGAAAGCGCTTTAGTAAATATGTCGGCTAATTGAGATTCGGTTGGTACAAACTCCACGTTAACCTCTCGATTGTCGACTTTCTCGCGTATGTAGTGGTATTCAACATCAATATGTTTGGTCCGTTTATGAAATTCCGGATTCCGAACCAAACGAATCGCGCTTTGATTATCGACATATAGTATCGTTGGTTTATCACATTTTTGTCCTATGCCGTTTAGCAATGTACGAAGCCACACAGCTTCTTCCGCCGCGGTTGACGCCGCGATATACTCGGACTCGGTCGTGCTCATTGACACGAGCTTTTGTCGCTGCGACGACCACGTTACGACCCCGCCCGCGACACAAAACGCGTACCCCGTCGTTGATCTACGTGTTGCGACGTCACTCGCGAAATCCGCATCTGAATAACCTATAAGCTCGATTTTTGACCCGTCTGCACGATATTCGATTCCCATACGGACCGTTCCGATTAAATATGAAATTATCCGTTTTACTGCTAGCCAATGACTCTCGTTATGACTGTTGAGAAACCTGCTAACAGCGTTAACGGAGTATGCAAGATCCGGACGCGTTACCACCGTGAGAAACATTAATGACCCTATCGCCTTGCGATACGGCGCGTCATGTTTTTCGCTCTCGTCGTCAACCGGATATAACACCGTGTGAGGATCCGCCGGTACGGAAACCCTCTTCGCCTGACTCATCCCGAACCGTTCGATAATTTTTCTAGCATATGCCGATTGATGCACAAACATGGTTTTGTTCACTCGATCACGACAGATTTGCATTCCGACAAATGAACTGCAATCCCCGAGAGTTATCTCGAATGCTTCGCACAGAACACTGATTATTTTCTTGATTGTCTCGAATGACTTTGACGCGACAATACCGTCGTCTACGATCAACGCCAGATAGACTTCGTGCCCGTTGTAAACACCGAAAAATATACACTTGTCTGCGTCTGTTTCTTCGAGATTAAAACGTTTCAGAAAATCCACGAACTTTAGATTCCAGCAACGCGGTGCTTGTTTCAACCCGTATAAAGATTTTCGGAGCAGACAGACCACGTTTTCTTGAAATTTTCCTCCCTTGCTGTCGTGAAGTCCCACTGGAACTTCCATCCGTATTTCTTCGCCTAGAACACCATGCAGAAAAGCAGTGCGAACGTCAAATTGCACAGCCTCCAAATCTGCATGCGTAATGATCGCCAGAAGTACCCGGAGCGAATCATATCGCACCACTGGTGAGAATGTTTCCGTATAATCCACACCCTCACGCTGCATAAACCCTCAAGCGCATAAACGTGCTTTGTACCTTGTTACATTTCTTTCCGTGTCCCGCAAGATTTTGAACACCCACTTAGAGTCGATCGTCTTTCCTCCTGGAATTCTCGGAACGATCTCCCAAGTCCCGTTTTTCTTAAGAGCCTTGAGCTCATCTCCGATTGCTTCCGCCCATTTAGCAGCCTCTGGGCTCGACATCGCCTCATCATATGTTGTAGGAATATTGTACTCGACAAAGCACAATGCATATCTCGCTGGTGGACGCAGTGACTCACGATTACGCAACGACATTGCTGCTGCTCCATCCTGTCGCTGGCCCCTTCCCGCTTCGTTTTCGACCTCGACGGCATGCTCTGCCGCTTGAACTCCTCCCTCGTCTTCGATAGCTGCGTTTTCGATATCTGCGTTATTGTTGAGGCGAGTTTCCGCGTTCCTTGTACTGCGCATGCGCCACTCGAGATCGTCTCTTGATCTTGCGAAGGGAGTTCCGGCTTGGGCAGTCGAAGTCGAACCGTTAAAGGCTAAGCCACGTTTATAAACCCTTTCGTTCTAAATAAAAAAAAACTGTTACACGTTGGACTCCTTGTTTTTCCTGTACTTCCATCATCCTCAACAGGTTATGGGCCCAGGTACCTAGCTGGAAAAAAAGGAAAAGAGATACGTTAAAAAAAAAAAAAGAAAAAAAGTCGCGATCGCGAAGTCAGTTTTTGTGAGGCAGCAGAAACGTGCAGGTTCGGCGGTTAAAAAGCGGCCATTTTTTTTCCCGGCGTGCGATCAAGGCACGTACGCGAGAAAAAGTATCGCGGGTTTTTTTCTCGAAATCAGTCGAGTTGTTGTATCCAGCGATTCTTTCACACAGTGTGGGTGTAATTAAAATCTCGAAGTTATCGAGTGATTGAGTGGAACGTAGGTTTCCGGTTGTTCTGAAGCAATTTTTCGTGAAAAGGAAAAATGTCGAGCGACGTAACGGCAAGATTGATCAAGCGTTTCGATGGAACAAATTTTCAAGCCTGGAAGTTCCAGATAACCGCGGTGCTGGTAGCTAACGAGCTCTACGATGTAGTCGATGGAACAAGAACAGCGCCTGAAAATGCGGAAGGAGGAAACGCAGCGTTGATGAAAGCTTGGATCAAGGAAAATGCCAAGGCCACTGCGATCATATCGTCGGCGATGGAGAGTGAACAAATCACGAGCATCCTAGTATGTACAACGGCCAAGGCTATGTGGGACAAACTCAGCCGGATGCATGAGCAGAAATCAGCTACAAATGTAGTGTCGTTAACGCAAAGGTTTTACGCGTATAAAATGAGTGCGACGGATACGGCGATACAGCATGTAACGCACGTTCAAAACATGGCAAGACAGTTGACCGATCTCGGCGAGAGGGTGTCAGAACAAGCTATAATAGCGAAGATATCGGCAAGTTTGACCCCAAAGTACAGTGTTCTTCAGACAGCGTGGGACATTACAGAGCCGATGAGACAAACCGTTGAGCATCTCCTTGAACGACTGATCAAAGAAGAGGGTCAGCTCGAAGTAGAGGGAGATAGTGCGGGTGCGTTCGCGGTTTCGAGACGTAGTAACCCGGTTGGTGGATCAACGAAGAAGGAAGACGGAAAAAAGAAAAGACAGCGTTCGAAGAAAGACATCGAATGTTTTCGCTGCCAAGAAAAGGGGCATTATGCAAGTCAATGTCCACAAAAGAAAACTCAGGGTTACCGCGAAAAAGGTCAGTCGAATAATTTCGCGTTTGTCGCCGGCGCGTCCGGGAAAAATGAGCGCGTCGCGACATCGAGCGGACGAATCCAGCAACCAACAGCAGAACAAACCCGGGGTTTGCTACGAGCTGAAACAAAAGGAGTGTGGATAGCTGACAGTGGCGCTTCGGCGCACATCACTTTTCGGAAGGACTGGATCGAAGATTTTCGCGCCCTCAGCGGCGAATCAATTGAACTAGGTGACGGCGAACAGTGCGACGTTATCGGTGTTGGAAAAGTTCGTATCGAAAAACTCGTTAATGGCATGTGGGAGAAAGGAATGATTGAAAATGTATATCTCGTTCCGCGCGTGACGAAAAATCTTTTTTCGATAGGCGCGTCTACCGCAAAAGGTTTTCGAGTGAGTTTCGAGAACGGGTTAGTCGAAATATTGCGTAACGGTGTTGTCGAAGCTACAGGGGTGCGAGAGTCGAATTCGTTGTACCGTATGTTTTTCCGTGAATCGCAATTCCGAAACGAGGCAAACGTGGCCGCGCTAGATTTGAAACTATGGCACGAGCGACTCGGCCATATTCATAAGCGTGCGTTGTGTGAGTTAGTCAAGCGGAAATTGGTGGACGGAGTGAGCTACAAAAATGAGGAAAATTTTTTTTGTGAGCCGTGCCAGATCGGAAAATTGCATAAATTGCCTTTCAAGAAGGAGACTACGGAAAAGGTCTCGCGGGAACCCGGTGAGTTCATACACAGCGATGTATGCGGGCCATTGCCGGTAGAATCTTTGGAAGGTGCGCGTTATTATGTACTGTTTAAGGACGATGCAACCGGATATCAGTGTGTAAATTTTATTCGACACGAGTCTGATGTATACGAAAAATTCGTGGAATTCGAGCGTTTGGTTTGTAATAAATTCGGACGTCCGATGAAAACGTTAAGAACAGATAACGGTACCGAATATTGCAACGAAAAAATGGGCGCATATTTGAAATCGAAGGGCATTACGCTGAAAACGACCGCGCCATACACGCCCGAGCAAAACGGGAAATCGGAGAGAGAAAATCGTACCATCGTGGAGTCTGCGAGGACCATGTTGCGAGCGACCGATCTACCACCGTTTATGTGGGCGGAAGCAACAAACACTGCAGTATATACGTTGAATCGCGCCGGGCAGTCGAGGTTGGGCGGAAGTCGCACGCCATACGAACTATGGACGGGAAAGAGACCGAATCTCAGTCACATGCGGGTGTTCGGCTCAGATGCATACATGCATGTACCAAAACAGCACACAAACAAGTTCGATGCGCGTGCTAAAAAGGTCATATTCGTGGGTTACAACAACGAATCAACGAAGTATAGGTTGTTCGATCCAAAGACGAAAAAGGTGTCGGTTTCCAGAAATGTCAGCTTCAACGAACGAGGAAAAGAACCTGAGTCAACTAATCAGGGGTCATCAGAGTTCAAATTCGTAATACCAGAAGCGATCAACGAAAACGAAAAAGGTAACGAAACTGCTGTCGATAATAGAGAGATCGATGGTGAGGTCGTCAATCGTAGATCAGAAGGTAACGAAGAAGTTGCCATAGACATCGGAGAAGAGGAAAGTATCGTTGAGAGAGCCGAGAATCTGCAAGAGCAAGGAGCAGGTACGGGTCGAAACTTGAGGCCTCGTGAGGCACTGAAGTTACCATGGAAACTCCAAGCTAATCTGGCAGAAATCAACGTACCCTCTACATACGAGGAAGCTGTATCTGGGTCAGAGGCCACGCAATGGACAAAAGCAATTGAGGACGAACTACAGGCTCACGAAAGAAACGGAACTTGGGAAATAGTGCAAAGAGTACCAGGTGAGAAACTGATCGATTCAAAGTGGGTTTTTAAGATCCTAAGAAACACAGATGGAAGCGTGTTTCGGTATAAAGCGCGCTTGTGTGCGCGTGGATTCAAACAACAGGAAGGCGTGGACTTTCACGAGACTTTTTTACCAGTGGTGAGATATGACTCTCTCCGGGTATTGCTTGCCGTCATCACTCAGGAAGATCTAGAAGCAGTGCAATTCGACGTACGCACCGCATTTCTTCATGGAGTGCTGGACGAAGACATCCGCATGGAACTTCCGGTGGGGCTCGACGTCTACAAAGAAGAAAGTGCTCGTGGTAGTGTTGTGTGCAAGCTTGTGAAATCCTTGTATGGGTTAAAACAAGCTCCACGCTTTTGGAATAAGAAGTTTGTGAGTTTTTTAAGACGATTTAATTTACGAGAAACCGATGCAGACAAATGCGTATTTTTTGTAGTTTACGAAGGAATCGAGGTCTACCTCGCATTGTTTGTTGACGATGGCATAATCGCGTCGAAGTCGTCGAAAGTTCTTGATCACGTTCTCGAAGAGCTAAGCGAAGCTTTCGAAATAACAACTGGCGATTGTAGCATGTTTGTAGGGATGGAAATCGAGAGAAATCGCGGCGAAAGATCAATGTTTGTACACCAGAGCAGTTATGCGAGAAAAGTCGTTGAAAAATTTGGTACGTCGTCTGCAAAAGGGGTATCTGTACCGGCAGACCCTCACACAACATTATATCCGGCTGAGTCAAAAGAAAACGAGTGCAATGTTCCGTACAGAGAAGCAGTCGGGTCTCTTATGTTCCTAGCCATAGTCACTCGACCCGACATTGCTTACGCAGTCAATACAGTTAGTAAGTTCTTAAATTGTCACACGAATACGCATTGGCAAGCGGTAAAACGTATAATCTCATATCTAGTCGGTACCATAAATTTTGGAATAAAGTTTCGCGCAACGAAAGATAAGATTAAGTTATCGGGTTATTCAGATGCAGACTTCGCAAGCGACGTCGAGACGAGAAGGTCTACTACCGGTTATATTTTCTGTATCACGAATGGAGCGGTCACCTGGTCATCTCAGCGACAGAAGCTTGTCTCTCTGAGCACAACAGAGTCCGAATACATAGCAGCGTCTATGGCAGCGAAAGAAGCGATATGGTTGCGAAGTCTGCTTAACGGAATCGGGAAGAAATGTGATGAGCCAACGATGATACACGTCGATAACCAGAGTTCGATTCGTCTTGTACGAAACCCTGAGTTTCATAAAAGAACGAAGCATGTCGACGTGAAATATCACTACATACGCGAAAAATTAGAAAATAAAGAGATCGATGTAACGTATGTACCGACAGAATATCAGCATGCTGACATTTTTACGAAAGCTCTTCCGAGAAACCGATTTTGTAAATTGTGTGAGAGTCTTGGAATGTATATGGAACCCGCAAACGGCGGAAGTGTTGAGGCGAGTTTCCGCGTTCCTTGTACTGCGCATGCGCCACTCGAGATCATCTCTTGATCTTGCGAAAGGAGTTCCGGCTTGGGCAGTCGAAGTCGAACCGTTAAAGGCTAAGCCACGTTTATAAACCCTTTCGTTCTAAATAAAAAATAACTGTTACACGTTGGACTCCTTGTTTTTCCTGTACTTCCATCATCCTCAACAGTTATCGACAACATCTTCATGTTCGTTTTCGTCTCCGCCGTTACCCTCGTTGTCATTTTCGTCTGACAACGGGAGAGTAATCTCGCTTTCCGTCGTGGACGACTCTGGATTCGTCCCGATTCCCCGCTCGTTGAACACCACGTGCCTACAAACAGATATCGTACGCGACACAGGATCATACAACCTGTAGTTAGTTGATTCGCCGCCGTATCCCACCATAATGAGCTTTTTAGCCCGAGGTTCGAGCTTCGTTGTCATCTGCTTCGGAACACGAGCATAAGCATCTGAGCCGAATACTCGCATGTGCCCAAGACTAGGTTTTCTTCCGTTCCATTGCTCGAATGGAGTGCGGCTTCCGCCCACTCTCGACTGTCCGGTCCTGTTGAGTGTATAAACAGCTGTTGCTGTCGCCTCTGCCCACAGACTCGCCGGAAGATTTTTCGCCTGAAGCATCGTTCTCGCCGCTTCGACGATCGTCCGGTTGTCTCTCTCCGATTTGCCATTCTGTTCTGGCGTGTGTGGCGCTGTTGTCTCCAGTGTGATCCCTCTTCTCCTCGTGTAGCTCCGCATCCTTTCGTTACAGAACTCTGTACCGTTATCTGTGCGCAACGTCTTCATGGTGTGCCCGAACTTGTTGTTCAGCAGACGCTCGAATTCTGTGAAACGATCGTATACATCAGATTTATGACTGATAAAAAATACAAACCGGTAGCTTGTGGCGTCATCCTTGAATAGCACGTAATACCGGGCTCCTCCCAGTGATTTAACTGGCAACGGGCCACACACGTCGCTGTGTATAAATTCTCCTGGCTTGCTGGTTGGTTTTCTGGCTTCTTGTCGAAACGGAAGTTTGTGAAGCTTGCCGAATTGGCATGCTTCACAGAAGAACTCGTCCGTGTTCTTCATGCTCACCCCTTCTACCAAGTCTCGACGCACCAATTCGACAAGCGCCCGCTTGTGTAGGTGTCCGAGTCTCTCATGCCACGTCTTTAAATCCAGCGCTGTCACGTTTACTTCTCGTTTGAACCTCGGCCTCCGGAAAAACATTCGGCACAGGCCGTTTGCTTGTTTTATCCCCGTTGCCTCGACCACGCCATCTCGAAGCACCTAGACGAGACTGTTCTGAAAATTTACTCCAAAACCCTTGCCCATGCAGACGCCAACTGAGAACAGATTCCTTTTTACCTGCGGAACGAGCAATACGTTCTCGATGACTCCGCTTTCCCACTTGCCGTTGACATATCTCTCGATTTCCACGTTACCGACACCCGCTACCTCGCACTCGCCATCATCACTGAGTACAACAGTTTCCCCCGTTACCGACCGCAGATTCTCGACCCAGTCGCGCCGCGAGGTAACGTGTTCCGACGCCCAGCTGTCGGTTATCCAGACCTCGCTTTTGTCGGCATCCTGTAACTGTCGGATCTGCCCGGCCGACGGTAGTTTTCTCCCCGTGTCTCTCACGGGTACCTCGCTGTTTTTCACTCTCGAGTCAACCACGAACGCGCACCTGTTGCTCGGCTGACTCTTATTATTATTTTTGTCGCACTTATTCGCGTAATGTCTTTTTTTCTTGACATTTGAAACACTCTATGTCTTTTTTAGACTTTTTCTTATTTCTGTCTTTCGATTTCACGTAGCTCTTCGCCCTGCTCTTTGACGTCACCGACAACGCACTTGCCGATTCGCCGTCACCCGCGAGATTTGAATCTTCTTCAATCAGACGCTCTAACAGATACGCCACGGTTTGCCGCTCGGGGTTCACACTAGCCCACGCGTCCTTGAACATACCGTATTTTTCCGTCAGACTCGAAAGAATCTTCGCGATAATCGCTCTCTCTGTCTTTGGCTCTCCGAGATCCTTTAACCTGCTGGCCATATTTCGAACTGCACTCACGTGTTGAACTACGGTATCAGTTGACCTCATTTTATACGAATAAAAACGTTCCTCGAGTGTTCCGACCATGGAGACTAGAGGTAAGGAGTACGCACGACCGTGGAAATCGCGGTCGAAATGTGTTCTCCGAAACCGAGAAAAAGTCGTCAACGCGAACCGAAATGGAGAACCACTGCTCTATGCGACTGAAGTGAGCGACCCTTGAACCTAGCTCTACGATTTGCTCAAGTTTTATCGGCGCTAACTTCATCTCGGTTCGCGTTGAAGTTCAGTGGTGCCCATTCATCCAACTTTTTCGGCACTTTCGCGCACGTTTCTGAGCGGTCCGTGCGTACTCCTTACCTCTAGTCTCCATGGTTCCGACGTTCGATGCAGACTTCTGCTCGTGCATTGCTCCAAGCATGTCCCACACCTCTTTGGCCGTGACACACACTAACACACAATCCACTTGCTCGTCCTCCATAGCCGACGTGATAACTGCCGTTGCCTTCGCGTCGTCTTTCAGCCACTGCTTCATCCGACCCGCGTTAGCACCCTCTTTGTTCACCGGCATCACTATCGTCCCGCAAACCACGTCAAAAACTTCCTTAGCTTTTAACACAGCGGTAATTTTATACTTCCACGCTTGGAAGTTCTTCCCATCAAATCGTTTGACCAACCTCGCTAATTCGTCCGACATTATTTTGAACTATTTTTCCAAAAAAAATGTTCACCCGAAACGAGATATATAATAAAATATAGTTTCGTCCACGTTTACGGAACTCTGCGAATTTTAACGATGTCTTTATAACCACGCTCGCACCCGCGATGCTTGTGGTTTTTCTCGATTCGTTTTTTCCGTACTGCGTGCCTTGAGTGCACGCTGTAACAGTCGACTCGACCACGTTGCTCTACCCGCTTCCACACGTTTTCTCAAACCGCTCTTTCCAGCAATTTATTCCGTTACGTAACCTGGGCCCATAACCTGTCGAGGCGCACGATATTCGGAACAAAATTACGAATGCTGGAAAGGGAGATGTTTGAAAAGAAAACCAGTAGACACAATATACCGATGATGATGATAATAATTGTTTTATTCTCTATCGTTAAATATACGTATCGTCTTTGGAATGCTTGTGATTGCACGAGTGTTCTCACACGACTAACTCGATACAGGTATGCGGCTTGGCCGCCTTAACGCTTTGGCGCTCCAATCGACTAACGCCGCATCTACTTGGATGCTCTCATCTGCGCGCGCATCAAACACGATGACTCCCCTCAACAGATACATAAATAACTGTAGACATTTTCTCAAGTATGTGAAAACAATATTGGTGGTGTTACGTCCCCGTAACGCAACCACACAGACGCCTGAAGGGCTGCAACCCTCGAAACACAGGCGCGAGTGTATGGCCTTCTTCAAGGGGCATACAAGGATATAAGGGAGGGGACTCTTGGGCCTTCAGCTCGAAAAGATAAGATTCTTCCCACCTTATTGCATAAAACTAAGAAGTGGGAAACGGGAAATTTTAACCAATAAGATACAAAGAAAATTTGCCCTTTCCCACCCTTACCACTAGCTTCGTAGTTTAAAAGCGAAACGCGTCTTGTAGAATAAGAAGGTGGGAGACGGTGTTTTTCAACCAATTATAAATAAGGAAAACTACCCTCTCCAACCTTGTTCAATATTTTGTGTGGTCCCGAAATTGTATAAAAGGGCCACACACGCGTCTTTTATTCAGTTATTGTTCAACATCCGACGTCTCGACATCACTAAAATCTTTTCGGGCCCAGTCCCAACCAATAAATATTTTCAAAGTCTAAACAAGAAGAAAAAGGACTCTAAGTTTTGTAAGTTCCTTTCAATCCTCTTTTCCGAATACCAATCACCCTTGTGAGTAACGCGTACCCACGCGGACTCACATCCTTCCAACTCCGAGAGTAACGCGTACCCACGCGGACTCTCATCTCCTTAACCCGAAGGTAACGCGTACCCACGCGGACCTTCATAAAAAATCCAAATCCGAGAGTAACGCGTACCCACGCGGACTCTCATTCCTAAATCACGGGAGTAACGCGTACCCACGCGGACTCCCATTCTTTTATTTATTTTTTAACTAACATTAGTTTTTAGATATAAAGGTAACGCGTACCCACGCGGACCTTTATCACACACACTAACTCACACATACACGTTATATTTTGTTTTCTCGATAAATATTAATGGGTAAGCAGCGCCGTGCGGGGCGTAAATACCAATTGCGCAAACTCCACGCGGAGTTTTGCAATTATACCCCAATTGAGTATCACTCCTATTTTACCGGCAACCAGCTCGAAGCTGAGCCGGTTATCCCCACATACAAATTAGTGCCATTAGAATACACGATTCAGTGTTTAAAGGCAAAATACATCCCAGTCAATGACCCTAGATATAATTTCTATGTAAAAAAGGAATAAATTCCCGCCAAATAAATATTTTAATACATTTCAATAAAATCATACTTTATCAAATCGTCAGCCCGTATCCCTGACCAATTAGCATTTGCTAAGGTCAAAAACAGGGCAATTTTAAGATATTGTTACCCCAGACGTAACATACCTTTCTTTTTGGTGACAGCGGTGGGATACAAAGACGATTTGATTCTAAGTCATGTCAGTTGACCACACCCCAATCAAAAAAGTAAATATTCCAACAAGCCCTCTTATTCCTAGTCAAAACGTTATACCCCCATCCGCCGAAATGCCTGTGGGAGCATCACAGATTGTATCCCTTAAGGATGCAATCAAAGTGGTATCTGAATTCGACGGATACAATATCCCCGTTTTTGAATTTATCGATAGTTGCGAGGAAGCATTAAGTATGCTTCCCGCAAACGTGGAAGCAAATTTTGTAAAATTAATTAGGACCGCGATAACGGGCGAAGCAAAAAGATCCATTCAGGGAGTGAAATTCGAGAATTTAAAGACTTTAGCCGCGTATTTAAAAGATTTATACGCCCCCGCGAGAACAGTTAATCAGGTACGACGAGAATTAGGGACGTTAGTACAGCTAGAAAATGAAGATATTATAAAATATATAAATCGCGTGCGCGAAATCGGAAATCATATTATCGAAGCCTTCAAAAGTAACAATAACGGGGAAATAAACGACGAAAATAAAAATTCTGTCGAAAAAGAGTGCGTAGAAAGTTTTCTCGACGGCCTTAGGCCAGATATACAAATACGAATGGAGAAGACGTACGCTACGCTAACGGACGCCGGTAAGGACGCAATTAAAATCGACAGAAAACAGACGACTATGAACGAACTACGCAACCCCAAACCTACAAGTAAATCTACACCTCGGCGAGACGTAGGGACGGTTCAGACAAGCGCCATAAATTGTCAAATTTGTAAACGCGCGGGTCATACGGCCGACCTATGTTGGTTCAGGAACCAAGGCGCCGGGCCTCCTCGAGATAAGGACACTCGACCCGCTCGAGGAGCGGATAAGCCGTTAGTAAACAGGAATAATATCACGCAACCCCAAAAAACTTGCCGTTACTGTAAAAAAGACGGACATATTATCGATGAATGTAGGAAGAGGGATTATAATAATAAACAGCGAGCTCAGGGAAACTCCAACGGTCTCTCGAAGAACGGGGTTCATCGGGAGACCCCAAATACATACAAAGAAACCCCTCGTACAGCATTCGTGATATCAACACAAAACGAGTCCGAGTAGCGTACGTGAATTTGAGACAACGCTGCCGACCCCCGACAATACAGATAGAGTCATCAGTTGTGAATTCTCCCGTAGAATTAATGGTCGATTCTGGTTCTGAACCCAATCTCGTGAAAAAGGCTTACGTGAAATCGGAATCTCATATAGATAAGTGGGATATCTTAGAATTGCACGGAATAACGGCGACACTCGTAGAAACCTTAGGGTCCTTCTCAGTAGACATCTTAGGAAGTCCAGTCGTTTTCCATATAGTTGCAAACGATTTTCCGATCGAACAAGCTGGGATATTGGGTAATGAATTTTTCCAGAGATATAAGGCCACAATTGATTTCGAAGAACACTGTCTGTATTGGAAGGATAATAAAATCCGATTCTCGAGTCCGGAGGTAGTAACCATTCCTGCGCGCTCAATTTCAACTTTTTATGTGAGAGTAAAAAACACTGAAATTACAGAAGGTTATTTACCCAAACTAGAGGTCGGAGAAAATATTTATTTCGGTAAAGCGTTAGTCACAAATATTCAAGGTGTCGCGTACACCAAAGTCTACAACACGAGAGAGGAAGATATCGATATCGAAGTTCCTACTCTCACTCTTCAAGAATTTGAAGAGAATACAAAATCTACAAAATCCACTAAATCCACTAAATCTACTAAATCCACTAAATCTACTAAATCCACTAAATCTACTAAATCTACTAAATCTACTAAATCTACTAAATCTACAAATCCAACAAACTCGACGAACTCGTCAAAATCTCTCAAATCGAACACGCTCTGCTTGGCAATCGCAAGAAATACGAACCAAGACAACCGTGTAGAAAAAATAAAATCGCTGCTCCGTCTCGAACACTTAAATTCCGAAGAAAGAGCAAGCGTAAATGAATTATTAGAAGAAAGCGTAGAACAATTTCATATTCCGGGTGAAAAATTGGGAGCTACTTCAAAATTAGAACACCCAATTTGCACAACCGATGAGCATCCCATCAACACCCGACAATATCGATATCCTCCTATACATAAAGACGAAATCACGCGACAAGTACAGGAACTTTATGACGGAGGCATAATAAAAACTTCACAATCCCCATACAACAGTCCCGTATGGATTGTTCCAAAAAAACCGGACTCCAAAGGTAATAAGCGTTGGAGAATGGTTTTAGATTTTCGAGATCTCAATGAAAAAACGATAGGTGATTCATACCCTTTACCAAATATAACGGATATATTGGACCAACTCGGGGGAGCAAAGTACTTCTCAGTATTCGATCTTGCATCTGGTTTCCATCAAATTAAAGTAAAATCAGAAGATTCACATAAAACAGCTTTTTCAACACCTTTCGGGCATTATGAGTTTTCTCGAATGCCTTTCGGGTTGAAAAATGCCCCAGCAACATTTCAGAGATTAATGGACCGAGTCTTGAGCGGTCTTCAAGGTATCGAATTATTTGTTTACCTTGACGACATTGTTATCTACGCATCCTCGCTAGAGGAGCACAAAATTAAATATAGAAAATTGATAACTCGACTCGCCGATGCAAATTTAAAATTACAACCAGATAAGTGCGAGTTTCTGCGGAAAGAAGTAACTTATTTGGGACATTTAATTACAGAAAACGGTATCAAACCCGACCCCAAAAATATCGCTGCAGTGAAAGGGTATCCTGCCCCACGCAACGTCAAAGGGGTGAGACAATTTTTAGGGTTGACCGGTTATTATCGGCGGTTCGTAAAAGGATATTCAAAAATTGCTAAACCAATAACTAATCTTCTAAAAAAGGATACAGTATTTTTATGGGGTGAAAAAGAAAAAAATGCATTCGAAGAATTGAAGGAAATCCTATGCAAGGAACCAATACTGAGACACCCTGATTTTACGAAACCTTTTATAATTACTACTGACGCATCAGGTTATGCAATCGGAGGCATATTATCTCAGGGCGAAATAGGTAAAGATTTACCAATCTCTTATGTTTCACGTACTCTTAACACTGCCGAGAAAAATTACGAAGTTTATGAAAAAGAAGCTCTCGCGATAGTTTATGCTGTAAAACAATTCCACCCATACGTATACGGGAGGAAATTTACGATCGTCACGGATCATAAACCACTTATTTGGTTCAAAAATTCGAAAGATCCGACATCTCGAGTCACTAAATGGAGATTTAAACTCGGGGACCATGATTACGATATTATCTATAAAGCTGGGAAATCGAATGTCAATGCAGACGCTCTGTCTCGCAACCCAGTCGAACAACAACACGTGAAGGTAGTAAAAAACAGCAAAAATCCGGCAAACGCGGTTACGGTAGAAGCAATGATTCACGAAGAGCCAAAATCAAAGGAAACTGAATTTACGGTAAGAAAGAGTACGCGAAATAAAAAGGGACCCCAGAGATTACGGGACGAATGGGACGCTCAGGTAGATAGCCACGTAAAATCGAAAAGGGATAAAAATACAAAAACCCATAGCAAACATACCGAAAAAACGACACAAGCGATTCTCGACGAAATTCATAACCAATCAAGCGATTCAGAAACAACAAACGAAGATAGCGAAACGGAAGAAATTAGGAAACATAACGAAGATAGAGTATTGGAAACAATAGATGAACATAATGAAATAGGAAAATTACGATATCCACGGAATATACTCGAATCTAAAGACCAGCTATTTATGAGGAGAGACAATTATGCATATTTCGTGGATCGTAACGGTGAACCGTGCGACCTAGGACAATCTGAAGTTAGTAAAAACTATCAGTTACCGAAATTCGAAAATATCGAACCGGGAGTAGCCCAAGCAAAAGAGTTTAAAAATAAATTTCATATTGCATTACCGTTACGACAATTTAGCGAAGGTCTTACGGATGTAATATCAGACATAAAAAATTCATTTCGTAGTCTTAAAGAATTAGCAACCGAATTGGGTTTAAAATCCATTAGCATCGCTAAGACAAACGAAATAGAAACAATAGAATGGTCGTTAATCAGAAAAATCTTGTGCGAAATTAGCGAAACTTGGAACACAAAAATAATTATATGTACAGGAGCAATCCAATATGTAGAATCAACAAAACGTAAAGAAATTATTCAGGAAATGCATTCATCCGCACTCGGTGGCCATAAAGGAGTATCGAAAACATACAGTAGAATCAGACAACGTTATTTCTGGGAGAATATGAAATTAGATATACAACAATTCATAAGAAACTGTCTCGGTTGTCAGTTAAAAAAATTAGTCCGCGTGAAAAACCGAAATCCGATGGTAATAACCGATACACCGAGAACGGCGTTTGATAAAATCGCCATGGATATCGTGGGTCCTCTCGCGCGAACGAAAAATGATAACGAGTACATATTAACAATTCAAGACCAATTAACAAAATATTCATTAGCAATTCCATTACCGAACGCAACAGCAGTAACAATAAGCATTGCTTTCGTAAAACGATTTATTTGCATTTTTGGAGCACCAAGATCTGTTCTAACAGATCAAGGTAGCAATTTTCTCAGCAAAGTACTAAAAAACTTAGCGAAACAATTCAGAATTAAACAATTCAAAACCACGGCATTTCATCCTCAATCCAACGGTTCCATTGAAAGATCCCATCACGTCCTAGGAGAATATTTAAAACAATTTACAAACCAAGATCAAGAGTGGGACGAGTGGTTGGAACTTGCAACCTTCTCATATAATACAAGCACACATGAAGGCACTAGACACACGCCATTCGAACTAGTATTCGGAAAGTTAGCAAGGCTCCCATCCAGCGATCCACCTCTAAACGATCATGAAATTACTTACGACGATTATCTCACAAATGTACTAACCCGATTGCACGAGTTTCAGAGTTTAGCCAGAGATAATTTAATCGATGCTAAAGTAAAATCAAAAAGGTTCTATGATCGGAAAATAAAGCCCTAAACGTTAAAGACTGGCGATTTTGTTTTTCTTCAGAAAGGGCCAAAACCGGGAAAATTAGAAGACCATTACACTGGTCCTCATAAAGTTTTAGAGACAAACCCAAAAGGGAATATCAAAATTCAAATAAAAAATAAAACTCGAGTCGTGAATATAAATAGGCTACGCCTCTCATATATCACACCACTAGCTCCAACCAATAATTAATCTCTTTCATTTCAGCAAAAAAAAGGGGAAAAGAAAAGGAAGGAGTTCAAACCAAGGGTTTTTGCCACCAACTAAATAAATAAATAATTTTAGAAAAAAAAATATAAAACTATATATCGAGATACAAAGACATATATATATATATATATATTTATATATATACATTCATACCTAAAAACAAAAATAAATAAATAAATAATAATAATAAGAATATCGTAAAATCTACTATAAAAAAATTATTACACAAAAATAGTATTAAAAAAATTTATATACAAAAATTCTTTCTTTCTCGCTTAAAATGATGATCAAGGATATGTTACTCCTGTCATTATTGCTATGTGCAATAGTCGAAACGACGGCGATAATTGGGTACGATTGTGGCTCATCGAATTTAAATATAACTACGCTATCATTACTCGACGTGGGCGAATGTAATATACCTGTTCCAGAAATAATCGCAGACCCCGTGCATATACAACTGTTACAATTGAATCAGTTTACAAGTAATCGAGTCATACAATGCAAAGTCGAAATTCATCGAATCATTTATTATTGGGGAATGAATTCCCATATTTCAATTGTGGCACACGGGCAGCTAGAATATTTGTCAGAGATTTCACGCGACGCATGCCAACAATTACATGTATCAGGAGATTATAGAATTGGCAATGCTTTCATCACCGGTATACGCAAAAACGAAACGGCAACCCGTAGCATAACCCTAGCGGGATCAGTAGGTAATGATGGAACATGCCATGGATCTCAGTTTTCCGATCCATATGGAAGCTGGGACGAGGTAGTAGTACAAGCAACTGTCAAAATCACGTTAATGCAATACGAAGCATCTGTACAGCTAGATACCGATCGAATTAATCTCAAATCCGGAACGACGTGCCAATTAACGGGTCAACAGTGCATTGATAATGAAGGTGGACACACTTTTTGGAACACCTTACCTAAAGATAATTGCAAGTTTGATCGATACGATGTTTTATATGAGGGTTTAGCAAATAGAGTAAAAGATTCAAGTAATACATACCCTCAGACGATATACACGTTGTCAACTCAAGACACGACTTTTGCTTTAACGAAGAAATCAGAACAAATGCTCTGTGGCTATACGTTAATACGCACAGAACATCCGAAATTACTAATTTTTGAAATAAAGCATGGAGCAACATTCGCAAAAACGAGACCTATAGCGGTAGAAAATTTAGACATATTTACTTATATGAATTCGAAATTTGTTTTTGTCGAGAAGCATATTCGAACTCAAATCAATCAATTGTATCTCGACGTTTTAACCCAACGATGCAACCTCGAACAGCAAGTGTTGAAAAACGCACTAATCACCGCAACACAATCACCGGACGAGTTCGCCTATCATCTCATGAAGGGACCAGGATACATGGCAGTCGTCGCGGGCGAAGTAGTACATCTTGTGAAGTGCATTCCTGTAGAAGTAAAAATAAGGAGGACAGAGTCCTGCTATCATCAGCTTCCAGTATCCCGAGGAAACAACAGTCTGTTCATATCTCCTCGGACCCATATCATCATGCAGACAGGAGTCGAAATAACGTGTGACGCCTTACTGCCAACGCAGTATCTTCTGGCTGACTCGTGGTACAAGCTCCTTCCAGGACCAATACAGAGTCTGCCTCCAACAATCATAAAGCCAATGACCAAACCTACATGGAGCTACCTGAACCCATCATCACTAGCAACCAGCGGCATATATTCGAAGGAAGATCTCGACAAACTCAGGGATCACATCATGTTTCCAGTCGAGAAGCCCGCAGTTCTGAACACCATCGCACGAGGGATCACGGGTCAACCGATCCAGACGCAAGGTTTGGCTTTCTCAAACTTGCTGGGTGCGGACGGACTCCAGAGCCTCGCAGACTCCATGTGGAACAAAACATATGGACGATTCGTCTCTTTCGGAACTGCAAGTGCTGGTATCATCGGGATCTTTATAATAATCCGTGTGATTAAACTCGTCATAGACACCCTCATCCATGGTTATGCTTTGCATACCGTTTACGGTTGGTCTCTGGTTTTACTTGGAGCTATCTGGGATTCAGTCACACATCTCCTGCTGCATCTTAAACGTAATCTCGATACAAACCCAAATCAGAGGGAAGACATCGCAGAACAACAGGAATTGACAGAAATTCACATACCAACTACCCGCGACATTGCCCCACCTGCACCGGACCATCCCATGGGCGCCTTCTCGTTGAAAGGCTAATGGACCAACGAAATCACCACTGAAGAAAGAAGAAGGCGGGTCAACGATCGAGATACTTAAATTGATTGATATCCTGCGCCAAATATTTTAACTTCTTCGACTATTCTCTTTTTAATATGCAATATTAATCTTCTACCAAGTTAAATTAATACCTAAATAAAAAATAAAATAAAAAAAATGTATAAAAAAAATAATAATAATAAGAACACAAATAAATAAAATTATTCATAGAAATATACACATATAATATCAAATCGCTATAAAATAATTGTTATACGAACTAGTTTAGGACACCTCCTCGAATTAAAGAATTTGAATTGTATCGAATCCCTAATGTAAAATAACAAAGACTCCGTATTCTTTCTTTTTCTCTCAAACTTTAAATGTCGTTTTTAATCTTCTAACCCGACATTTAATCTCAGCAGGGAGGTGTTACGTCCCCGTAACGCCACCACACAGACGCCTGAAGGGCTGCAACCCTCGAAACACAGGCGCGAGTGTATGGCCTTCTTCAAGGGGCATACAAGGATATAAGGGAGGGGACTCTTGGGCCTTCAGCTCGAAAAGATAAGATTCTTCCCACCTTATTGCATAAAACTAAGAAGTGGGAAACGGGAAATTTTAACCAATGAGATACAAAGAAAATTTGCCCTTTCCCACCCTTACCACTAGCTTCGTAGTTTAAAAGCGAAACGCGTCTTGTAGAATAAGAAGGTGGGAGACGGTGTTTTTCAACCAATTATAAATAAGGAAAACTACCCTCTCCAACCTTGTTCAATATTTTGTGTGGTCCCGAAATTGTATAAAAGGGCCACACACGCGTCTTTTATTCAGTTATTGTTCAACATCCGACGTCTCGACATCACTAAAATCTTTTCGGGCCCAGTCCCAACCAATAAATATTTTCAAAGTCTAAACAAGAAGAAAAAGGACTCTAAGTTTTGTAAGTTCCTTTCAATCCTCTTTTCCGAATACCAATCACCCTTGTGAGTAACGCGTACCCACGCGGACTCACATCCTTCCAACTCCGAGAGTAACGCGTACCCACGCGGACTCTCATCTCCTTAACCCGAAGGTAACGCGTACCCACGCGGACCTTCATAAAAAATCCAAATCCGAGAGTAACGCGTACCCACGCGGACTCTCATTCCTAAATCACGGGAGTAACGCGTACCCACGCGGACTCCCATTCTTTTATTTATTTTTTAACTAACATTAGTTTTTAGATATAAAGGTAACGCGTACCCACGCGGACCTTTATCACACACACTAACTCACACATACACGTTATATTTTGTTTTCTCGATAAATATTAATGGGTAAGCAGCGCCGTGCGGGGCGTAAATACCAATTGCGCAAACTCCACGCGGAGTTTTGCAATTATACCCCAATCGAGTATCACTCCTATTTTACCGGCAACCAGCTCGAAGCTGAGCCGGTTATCCCCACATACAAATTAGTGCCATTAGAATACACGATTCAGTGTTTAAAGGCAAAATACATCCCAGTCAATGACCCTAGATATAATTTCTATGTAAAAAAGGAACAAATTCCCGCCAAATAAATATTTTAATACATTTCAATAAAATCATACTTTATCAAATCGTCAGCCCGTATCCCTGACCAATTAGCATTTGCTAAGGTCAAAAACAGGGCAATTTTAAGATATTGTTACCCCAGACGTAACAGTGGTAAGTAAGGGTCGAATGATCGTATTCCAGACCATTGAAGTCTACATCGGATCTTTCCTAGATGAAGTTACAGAGAAACTGTATGATGAAAAGAAACATAGATTGCTACCGTTAAAATACAGAATTAAACATAACCATTTTCTCAAGTATTCACAAACAATATTGGTTATTTACATTTTTCCATATGTATAGCTTACCTTTAACGCTAGCTGAGAGAAGGTCTGCTTTGTTTGAATGCCCTACGCTGCGTCAGTTTGATCTGGTTGATTGTCGGTTAGACATAAGAACGCCTCGATGAAACTTTTTGTTTGTGGCTGAGGTGAGGTAGCAGAAAGTACAACTCTATGATTATACCTGTGGCAGATGATTTACCAAAAATGTTAAATTAATGACAATTGTAAGAAAACTGTGATCATTCGGTATGCATGTGTCTGTAGAAACGCTTTACATCACATTATCAAGCTGCAAGGGTATTATCCCTAGTTTCTAGTCAGCTTGCTGTATTACCCAAACTAGAAATTGGGGGACTGATATCCTCAATGACAAGGCCCTCACAAAGTATCAATGTGACAAATTATATGGTAAGTATTGAGGGATCAAAACTGGACAGTTTTGGTACTGCCTAAGAGTCCTAATCACTGCGCTAATGTCACTTATATATTTCTATGATTCAAATAATTCATTTGTATGGAGTGTAGGGCCTCACTAATGTTGCCTCACTTATCCTATAATTAAAACCATTGCGATTTATCAATAATTATAAATTAACACAGATTAGAAAATGTTATTTTTAATAATATTTAGGGACGTCAAGTGTTGAGGTTTGTGGGTTTTGGAACAAAACACATTCAATAGTTTTGAGATAATGTGTAACCGTAGATGGTTGTTCTCTTTCGCAGCATTCATATTGGCTGAAGCGCTACGTCTCTCAATCCTGGGTTGATTGAATCACTGTAACACATCGTATTAACTGTTTCCTCATGTTTTTGATATAGTAACTGTTTGAACTCAATGTTTATAAGAGTACCGTCTACTCTGTTTAATAAATTATGTATACTCAGCTTTTCAAGTATTTATATGAAATGAAACAACCTAGCAACAATATATTCCAATTTTGTCGTACTGTTAAAAAACTACAATCTTCTATGTTACAGTTGTTGCCAATCGACATCAACATGGGGCGCAAGCCATTAGTACCAGAAGATCTGGCTGTCAAAGTCATTAAGCAGTTTATGCCACATTTTCAAACCTACCCGTTGCCAGCTTGGTCAGACCCGGTATGGAAGGATATGTCTGTCGAATTGGACAATAAGTGGACCCCCAACAACTGCTGGACGAATGTGTATTATGACAGAAATGGCATACTAAGTACTGCGAAAACAGAAATGGGCATAGTTGATCAACCCAATTTCTCTCAACACAATCATTCAGGTTCGGAAGTGTCATCAATCGTCAGTAATGAGGCACCTGACAGCGACGCATCGTTCGAGCCATCATTTGACGTGAACAATAATGGAAGCGGATTAGGTAATTTCGATTTGATTTTGACCGAGACACAATGGAAAAAAATTATTATCGAATCAGATGCCGGTCGCAAATTTAAACCAGGGGTATGGACAAACGAGATTTCAATATCGTTCTGGCAACAATTCCGGTTCCCGTGCGCGTTTATTTTCAAGCGTATTTCGACTCAGCCGGCTCAAGGTGGTGCGACATACATAATCAAAATTGTCGGGTCATGCAAAAGCAAACTTTGTGGAAACACCTTCGAGGTTATGCAGAAAAACAAGCGAATATTGACGGTGTAGCGATTCGAGTCAAAACTCGATACTCGGCTAGAAAATCACGAGTTGGTCAAAAGCCCGTTGAACGGTCAACGATGGAAAGAAGTGCAGAAAGAACTCAGAGCAACTAGGGGTTCTCTCTGGCGAAAAAAATACGCAAGAGAAAATATGCGTCCTGGGGAGACCGAACCTCCATTGTTGCCTAGTGGCGATGTGTGTCGACAAGCGCGCAAAGAAGGAATTGATGCTGAACTCGGAGTACGGGAAAATGCCGGGCACGAGCTGGTAATCGCCATAGCAAACATGTCGTCGACCGCCGAATACGCAGGCTTAATACACGATGTTGGACTGATACCGTTTCATGTTGCATGTAGCACTCCTGCACAATTATATGCATACAAGGAATATTGTCGTATCAATAAAACGTCAACTATAAGTATCGATTCAACAGGAGTGTCGTCGCTAAGCTCGATCGAAATGGTCATAAATCTGGTCATATATTTTTATACTCCATCGTCATCAATTTTGATAGTACTACCATTGCTGTGCACCAAATGTTATCAGAGCGACATACGACGGAGTTCATCGAGCTGTGGCTCAAGCAGTGGCATCGAAGAGGTGCCCCGAAGCCGCATTACGCTGTGTGCGATTATTCACGTGCGCTCTTGTGTGCTATTAGTTCGGCTTTTAATAGCCAGACGATCAAACAGTATATTTATACAATGTTTCGTGCAATATCCGAAGGTGTAATGAAGGAAAGACCAGACACGTTAATTCACGTAGATGTAGTTCACTTGATGCATGCCGTGTGCCGCTGGAGTTGTTGGAAGTCCGGCCGTCAATCTTGCATCAAAGACTTCTTCGTTCGCTGCGTTGCCATGATGATAGAATGCACAACATTTACCGATTTCCAGGAAATTTTTTACCTAACCTGTGTAGTTGGTCTCCAGCACCATCAAGATGTAGAGATCATCCATTCAGAGGTGCGGAATGCGAATGAAGCAAGGAAAAAACTTGAGGAAATCATATCGGTTCGGGGCATAAATGTCAGCACTGACGCACAGATCGATGCAGAAGACGAGTTGAAACACCCGGAAACAGATCTCATGAGCGAACCTGACAAATTGGACGAAGAGAGTTTCTACATCGACAGCTGGGTCAATCAACAAGTTACAGATGCCGGAACGATACATCGAGAAGGAAAACAGCTAAATCCGTTTTACCTTCCAGAGTTTGTCAAGCTGCTTTCTATTCGGGCCAAAGAGTTTCCACTCTGGACTAACGTCGGAATGGATTCGGGTACTTCGCACGCAACTTCAAGCTACGTAGAAGGTTATTTTAATGACCTTAAGAGCAGAGTTTTGAAACACATTGGCCGGCCCTTGCGTGTCGACAAGTTTTTAATATCGCACGCCCGAGACATCGCTGGTGCAACACTTCTGTTCTCATAAAAAATGATCGACTTCAATTCTAAGCGATCAATGATAATCATCAAACCAGAAAGGGGCGTTTTAGATTTGACCGAGTACCCATCCGAAATTCGAGACAAACCCGTATTCATTTCATCCGCACAATCCGTTGACGAAACGATTAAGCTCAAAATCATCAGGGGGAAAACGCAAACTGATCAACTTGCACGGAGTAGCAAGAACGATAGTATCGAAGATGCAATTCCCGTTAAAACTCCGTGGACCGTGAAGACCCGCAACCGAGATTCGGACTTGCTATCGTCAGAAGATTGGCGCGGAAAAGCTAAATCGGATCAGTTCGGCACTGACTATTTTCTTGACCTGTCTGTCGGAGAAATATCGTGTTGTACCGATTTGTCCCCAAGCGATTACGAAGTCCTACTTCAAGGCTTAAAATCACCCGTTGACGACAAACTGTGGAAAGATTTTGGATTCCGCAGCGAAAATATTTCGAATGGCAGCGATGATTTCGAAACTTCACCAAAATTTTCGACCGTATTCGATATTGCGGAAGATAATACCGATGCGATGGATGAATCTTTAGATCACTCCTATTGTTTGCTTGATAATGCTACCGAGCGAAACGATTCAAATTTGAATAAACCAGCAACGTCCAACGATAAAGCAACCTCGCAGCTGGTCGGCGAACTGGCCCATCGAAGCCTGTGCAACAAAGACTAAAAAAAAAACAGTAAATACTTCAGACCATATCCGGAAATTAAACACAGGAATAATCTTGTCGCGCTAAAAAAAAAGTCCACCTTGCTGCCAAACGGTTTCCGTTGTCCACCTGTCAAAATTAGTCAGCGATTTGGCGAAACAAAGTCATATTATGTCACTCACACGTGCGCCTTTGATGCACTTGTCCACGTGCTCTTGACAGCTGGAATTGATGACGTCAAGTACTTTAACTACTTGAAGGAATCGGACAATCGTACTCTGAGACTCGCTTACAATTTGATAGAAAAAGGTACCACGCGAGCGACGTTTCAGGAGAGAATCGAAATTCTCAAAAGCCTGTACTCCTCTGTACCACACAAAGAAACAAAAATACGGGTTGTGTCTTACAGTATAAATGCTACGGATAGTGTTTATAGAATGGCTCCGAAGCAAGCGTTTTCGGTGGTTCTCATTTATTACGTTGCGTCTGAGTTTTTCTTTTGGCAATTTCCTCCCTTTCCGATCCGTGGAAAACCTGTGCGGTACGATTTCTGAGAACACCGCCACTCTGCCATCGGGGTAGGGCTGCGGCTGGCCGGTGCAAAGCAGCCTGGCTAAGGGGTGGGATCTTTCCCGGCGTGCAAACGCCTGGCGCCCAGGGTAAAAAAAATTAAGGGAAGGATTCCACGAGCTTTGGCTTGTGACGGGGACAAAATTCGCGTTACAAATTTTGGCTTCGGAGCCTAGTGTTTCGAACGTGGAACCAGTGATGGGCAAATTTGGACTTGAGGAGTCCCGAAGTCCAAAGTCTGGATGGACTTTGGACTTTGCAACCGTGAGAGTTTAAAGTCCAAAAGGATTTCGGACTTTGCAATCGGAGGAGTCCAAAGTCCGACGGGACTTTGGACTTGGCAACCGTGAGAGTCCAAAGTCCGAAAGGATTTCGGACTTTGCAATCGGAGGAGTCCAAAATCCGACGGGACTTTGGACTTGGCAACCGTGAGAGTCCAAAGTCCGAAAGGATTTCGGACTTTGCAATCGGAGGAGTCCAAAGTCCGACGGGACTTTGGACTTTGCAACCGTGAAAGTCCGAAGTCCGAAAGGATTTCGGACTTTGCAACCGGAGGAGTCCAAAGTCCGGAAAGACTTCGGACTTGATAACCGTGGGAGTGCAAATTCCGGATGGAATCTGGACTCCGTCGTTCGCCGAGGCCAAAATACAAATGTTATAGGCGATTCCACGTGTACTGAGTCTACAATACAAATGTACTTTGTACTCCTACGTTTCCAAGGCCAGAATAAACATAAACTTTGTACTTTCACCTTTGCAATGAATAAAAAGGATGCAAAGTCGAACCTTGCCCAATGCTTCCTCATAATTTTTTACATTTGCCAAAGCTCACTTTATGAAGAAGCCAAAATTGATCGGCCCAGTTCCTCATAGACCAAACTCTGGCAAATGTAAAAAATTATGGGGAAGGAATGTGCAAGGTTCGACTTTGCATCCTTTTTAATCAGTGCAAAGGTGAAAGTACAAAGTTTATATTTATTCTGGCTTTGGAAACGTAGGAGTATAAAGTACATTGATATTGTAGACTCGGTACACGTGGAATCACCTATAACATTTGTATTTTGGCCTCGGCGAACGTCGGAGTCCAGATTCCATCCGGAATTTGCGCTCCCACGGTTATCAAGTCCGAAGTCCTTCCTGACTTTGAACTCCTCCGGTTTCAAAGTCCAAAGTCCCGTCGGACTTTGGACTCCTCCGGTTTCAAAGTCCAAAGTCCCGTCGGACTTTGGACTCCTCGGGTTGCAAAGTCCGAAATCCTTCCGGACTTTGGACTTTTACGGTTGCAAAGTCCAAAATCCCGTCCGACTTTTGACTCCTCCGATTGCAAAGTCCGAAATCCTTTCGGACTTTGGACTCTCACGGTTGCCAAGTCCGAAATCCATCCGGACTTTGGGCTTCCACGGTTTCAAAGTCCGAAGTCCATTCGGAATTTGGACTCCCACGGTTGCAAAGTCCAAAGTCCCGTCGGACTTTGGACTCCTCCGGTTGCAAAGTCCGAAATCCTTTCGGACTTTGGACTCTCACGGTTGCAAAGTCCAAAGTTTACCCGGACTTTGGACTCCCACGGGACTTCAAGTACAAATGCACTTCAGGGCTGCCCAACACTGCGTGGAACATTGCTCGCACTGCGGAGGCAGGACGTATGAGACCATAGTTCTAGCTCCGAACCACAATACCATAGCAGCTCGAGGGTTTGGCTACTTGGAAGAAGCTCTAAATTCCTGCTCGCCGGGCCAGAAGAAACGTTGCCGCAGCCCGTGGCTGGGACAGTACACGTGTTCGAGGGAACGTGGCATCCACGTCATGGTTGAACTGGACGTACGATCGCATATTCAATCGGACAAAGGAACATTTTTTATTTGGCTGATTTATTCATGTTCTTTAGTATAAAAATTTGGTATAAAAATCTATAGTTTTTTAACCGTTGAAAAATTTTTTTTTTTAAATTCATGAACTTCTGTTTCAGTTAGTACAAAAATGTATGAAAAAATTGGCTGCATCAAAAATGGTCAGGGAAAAACCTCGTTGATATGAAATGGAATCTCCCATACGCTTTTTCGTTAAGTTCATTAATACATGTTCTTAGAATTGTTTATTATTGGCTTGATACATTTACAGGTTGGGCGGCATCGTAGCCTATGCTTCGGACCACTACACTGCCTACTGCCTGCGCACCAGCGGGATTCGGGAACTATACGATGATTTGGCGAAAAGAATCCGGACGTGTACTTCAAATACCGAAATCGAGCCTCATTTCGCAGTTTATATAAGAGTGTGATAATAAAGGAAACGTTTTTTGGACTCTTATGGCGGTTCTTACATCTGAACTAAATACTATCGGCAGACATCTGTCGAAATTTGAGCTTTATTGGACTATCCACTAGAACAAAAAAAAAATTAATAGTATATTAAGCAACGAGTGCGGAAAGCCGGTCATTCCTTTATGGGTGATTATGGGTGATTCCGGCTGTACGCACGAGTAGCTTATACCATTTTTTTTTACAAGTGCGTTAAGTATCGAGATCAAATCGGCTTTCGATGACCAGATCAATTGTTGTAGGAGAGAATAACCTTCGAGGGCGGCGGAGCCGCCCGAGTTCGCGCGCGCATGGCGGTCGGGGGGTCCAGGGGCGAAGCCCCCCCCCCCCCCATCAACAATGCATAAAACAAATTTAAATGAACATTATTAAAACTATCAATTTTTTATTTTTTTATTGCACAACACAAACTCTTATCAACTTCCAATTTTACATTTCTTTAGGAACCGTCCCCCCTGGGTTCGTCCCACGTATCTCCCACATTACTTGTGCAGCTTCTTCAAGCATTTTAATTCAATTTTCACTAATCATCACAATATGTTGACGGGAGATGAACGTATATCACTTGGTATGTTATATCACTTGGAAACGAAATTGCATCAAATATGAAGATCGCGCCAGGCAATTGCCTATCTTCACTATTGTAAACCGCACACTCAGACGTGGGTTAAAACTGACAAGCGTGCGCTTTTGCTCACATTACTCACGGAGTGAAGTTAGGTATATTAGGTAATGAAAAACAGTGGGAATTCACGTATTTTCCAAACGAAAAAGGGACAAGTAATGTAGCAACTTTCACGCACGTGTAAAGAAATAGTATATTACGATACAAGGGCGAAAATATTTTTTCTGACGAATGTGTGATTGCAGCACTCGCCTTCGGCTCGTGCTACAAACTCACATTCGTCAGAAAAAATATTTTCGCCCTTGTATCGTAATATACTATTAAAAACTCTAACGGAAAAAAAACTTATAACAAGAATGAAAAGAAATAAATCAAATCAAAAAGGATGAAACAAATTGATTAATTCAAAAAGGATAAAACAAATTTATCAATTTAAAAAGGATTAAATGATATATTTTCAATCGTAATCGTATGATTATTATCTTCAATTCAGCCGGGAGACGTATGTAATCTACCAAATAAATTCAACGTCTCCCGGCTACGTAGAAGACAATAGTCACATGATTACGATTTTAAAAATTTATATTCAATTATTTCATCCTTTTTAAATTTATAAATTAGTTTTATCCTTTTTGAATTAATTTATTTATTTCATCCTTTTCGAATTAATCAATTTGTGTTATGCTTTTTGAATTTATTCATTTCTTTTCATTCTTTCTATTAATTTTTTTTCCGTTAGTTTTTTTTGCAGTCGGGAGTTTTAAAAAAATTTTTAATTTATTGTTTTTCATTTATTTACATTTTTTTTCGTCGTTTGAATTGCAAAGATTTCGTGTGCGAGTCAATGCAATACTTCCAGGTCTGATTGACGCTGAGAATATAAAAACCGTACCGGACAACGTTAAAAAAATGTTTGTCGACGAAATTCCTCTCGCCAGGCTGGGAAGACCGGAGGAAGTCGCCGAACTGATACTTTTTTTGTCATCGGACAAGAGTTCTTACCTCCGCGGAGCTTCCATAGAAATAACCAGAGGATTACATTGAACCGTCCACATTTTTGAATTATTCTTCTTGTGAACAAATGAATTGATAAAAAAAATTTATCATCACACATATGGACATCGTCTCTAAAACAATCGACGAATCTATTCTTTCCTTAAGTTTTCTGGACTGCTTGTGCACCTTGTAGTGCATTTTACGTTTCTCATCGCCAATCTCTTTGTACTTGCTCTTATTGTATTTGGAAAATTCTGCGTCCGCCACGAGTTCGTCGACGATGGTTCGCTTTCTTTCCTTCTTGGTCAGACGTCCGTTGTAATAGTCGACGGGAGAATCAACAACTTTGACGATTTGGAAACATTTTGGCGTTGATTGTTTTTTTTTTTTCAGCAATGTTTGGGAACAAGGAGGGATCTCATTTGAATTATTTCGAGATCGTGTTTTATTACCTTTGAACGCTTTTTACGTCTGAGAGCTCGCATCCTCTTGGCGCTGATGTCGGCATGGTTTCCAATTGTTCAAAACCTGGTTAAATGGCAGATTTTTCGAGAAGCTTTTCCGCAGGATCGATGGCTTTGGTCATCTTTGTAACGTTGAGAATTTACTTGAGCTGCGGTCAACGCTTGCGACTCCATCCCATTTCTCGCTCAAATGCATCGAGATCTATGTCCGTGCTCGAACTCGTCACAAGGCTTGACTGTATTTGTTTTCTCTTCGTCATCCTTAAACTTTTGCTTCGACAATTTGGCCGGTTCGATGCCTGCAATAACGGTTGTGTCAAGTATGCGTATGCACGAAGCTATTCTGACCTCATTTTCGTGTTTCGTCGAGGAAATTAACGAAAATCAAGTGAATGAGTAATGAAATGTCATTACACATATATTCCAGCACGATATCATCGTCATAGCTTTCAGATAAGCGATCTTTCGAAAAAAAGATCAGCTTGGTCTGCTGTGTCGATTAAAAAGTTTATTTTTGATCAGCGCCCAGAGGCTGCGAGCTCTCAGACGTAAAGATCGTTCAAAGAGGAAATAAAATACAATCTCGAAATAACTCAAATAAGATCCTTCCTTGTTCCCAAACATTTCTACAAAAAAACGACTAAAGCAACGCCAAAATATTGCCAAATCTTCAAAGTTGTTTATTCTTCCGTCGACTATTACAACGGACGTCTGACCAAGAAGGAAAGAAAGCGAACCATCGTCGACGAACTCTTGGCGGACGCAGAATTTTCCAAATACAATAAGAGGAAGTACAAGGAGATTGTCGGTGAGAAACGTAAAATGCACTACAAGGTCCATAAGCAGTCCAGAAAACTAAAGGAAAGGATAGATTCGTCGATTGTTTTAGAGACGATGTCCATACATTTTTATTATTAATTCATTTGTAAGCAAGAAGAATAATTCAAAAATATGAACGGTTCAATGCAATCGTCCGGTTATTTCTATAGAAGCTCCCCTGACGTAAGAACTCTTGTCCGACGACAAAAAAAGTATCAGTTCGGCGACTTCCACTGGTCTCCCGACCGGACGAGAGGAATTTTGTCGACGAACATTTTTTCAGCGTTGTCCGGTATGGTTTTTATAATCTCAGTGTCAATCAGACCCGGAAGTATTGCATCGACTCGCACACCGGACATCTGCAATTCAAATGACAAAAAAAATGAAAATAAATGAAAAAAATGAATTAAAAGATTTTTTAAAACACGCGACTGCAAAGAAAATGAATAAATTCACAACGGATGAAACAAATTGATTGAATGAAAAAGGATGAAACAAATTATGTCATATGACTATTATTTTCTATTTAGCCGGGAAATGTTGAATTTATCTGAAAGATCATATGGTGTATTGTTTTTTCTGCAGAAGCTCTCATTTACTATGCAATAGAGATTTACCTTCGTATAAATATTTTTCATCGCTATCATTTCATTGCCATCGGCTCGTCAAATAAAATAAAAATTAAGTTTTATCCTCCGTCTTCCTGGAAACACAACCTGTTTTCCTGCCTCGAGGAACGGTTTTGGCGAATTCTTGAGCTTTGATAGGCAGACTTCATTACCTCAGCCAGGTAGGCTCGACGTCCGGCATCGATGCATTGAGCTGAGCTTCCTCTGCAAGGAAGACGATGGATTCCTCCGACAGAAAACTGTAGTCCGGCGCAGTTGCAATGGGTCTTTCACTTTCCCATCACTTTATCAGCTTTGCTTTTGAACACAAATATATGGGCCGAGTGAAAATTAGAAGAATACATAACCCTTATCCTCATTCCCTATGCAATAGAGATTTATCTACGTTTAAATATTTTTTGGCCCTGAAAAGGACCATCGGCTCATCAGATAAAATAAAAATTAAGTTTTCACCTCCGTCTTCCTGGAAACACAGCCTGATTTAGCTGAGCTTTCTCCGCAAGGAAGACAATGGATTCCTCTGACAGGAAACTGTAGTCCGGCGCTGTTGGAATAGGTCTTTCACTTTCGCATCACTTTACCAGCTTTGCTTCTGAACACAAATATATGGGCCGAGTAGAAATAAGAAGAATACATAACCCTAATCCCGTTGGTCGACCGATCACGGCCCATGATGCTCGTGCACTGGACAATTACGATCTTGTCATAGCCCGTGCGGTATAATTATAAATAAGCCAATTATAAGATTAGTTATTATAACACTGCTATACACCGGCTGTTTTTTCAGCACGCTCTGACCCACTGTCCCACGAATCGATAAGGTTTTGTTTTTCGGGCTAACCTCAAGCTGCAAATTATTTTTGTTGCGTAAAAACTATGATCCCAAAAATTTTTGAATAATCCCATCATTGAACCACAAATAAACTTCAATCGATATGCGAAGAAAAAAAATAAAAAATCCGAAAATGCTCGGCCAACTTTACGTAGGTCACTGCCTCGGAGAGTCGGAGAGAAGGTACAGGTGTGAACGCTCACGGAAAGAGTCGATATATAGATAGACCAACTCGTGGCCAGCAAACGCGCCATCGACAGTTGCGCGCTCTGTTGGCATGCGACCCAACTAGGGCTCAGTTCTCATTTTCTAACAATTTACTATGTCGCTGCCATACTCTCTTTTTTTTTTATTTTGCACCCATAGCAAAGATTAAACCAGTGAGTTACATATGCGTAATCTTTGTTACCAAAATGTTTTGATTGTCACAGTTTTCGGACCAAAGAAGTCAATGGAGCTTGGAATCCGACATTTCATATCCTCCGTAACGGATTAAATTCCAGTGTGGATATGAAAATTTAAGATGCGAGGCAGTGCTGCCCGATTGAGGGGAAGTGAAGATTTTGAAAGGCCCCCACCACACGGTTTTGATGATTGGTGCGTGAGGAGAGGCAGCTCGCGCGCGCGCGTGCAATAGTATGGTTGCCGACGGCGTCACTCTGATGCTTCGCCTCCCTCGCGGCGCTAAATTCGAATTGTGTATATAGCTTAGCGGACCCGTCGATCAGATTTCACGAAGAAAATTTTTATTCTCATTACTATCGTTTCCGAACAATTTTGTTGCCGTTTATTTGCTTAAGTAAAATCCGCAAATACGCGGATTCCGTGAACCTAGTGTTAATAATTAAATTTTCAACTATAAAAATATATTGATGGATAAATGATGGGAAAAAAATATCAATAGATAATAACGAAAATGAGAAAAAAAACAGTCACAATCGACGCTGAATATACAAGTAATGGAATAAAATATGATTGCAGCCGTCTGCAAATAAGCGATGTCTTACATTTCTTTACGGAAATTATACTTATTTTGGTAATAGAAAATCGTAATGCATCGTTTATTTCCCAGGTCCCACCACCTGGAGGTCGCTGCAGGGAGACCCACCCGGGAAACCGTTACTGTGTTCATATAGCAAACCGGATATGGACACAGTAAAGACTCCACTCCCACCGTCCAAAAATTAATGATAACGTAGAGCGAAATAAAATAAAACGAAATAAAACAAAAAGAATCTCGATAGCGACGAAACTTCCAATCGCTGAATACGAATAAAAAAATAAACTAAAAAATACTATGGTGACAGAAAAATGAAACAAAAAACGAAATGTAATGAACAAAAATCATAGAATATGAAAATGTCAAATGAAAAATACTGTGATTGACGAAACTCAATTTTTTTCAAATGAAACGAAATGAGAAAAGAATCGTTGACGTTTTTGACAAGGATATTTTTCAATCGCTAAAAACCAGTCAAATAATAAAATATAATATTCAAAAATACTATTATTTGATAGTATTGAAAAAAAAATGAACAAAGAAAAAAGAAACAAAAAAAATCATTGTCGTTTTTGGCGACGACACTTTTCAGTCACCAAAACGGGGAAAATAATAAAATAAAATATCACAATTAAGTTTCGAATAAAGGAATATCACAGAGTTCTTAAGACGATATTTTTTATCATCGAAAATAAATAAATAATTCATTTCTTAATCTTAGGTTAATAAATAAATAAATATTTTTGCTTAAAATTAATTAAACACAACTTTAACAATCTATGAACACTTCCGGTTTTTTTTAAATTCCGTTTTAACGTAACGATTTATTGTGTCCTTTTATCTTTTTATATTGCTTCTTTTTAACGCACCGATATCGATTTATTAATGATTTTTATTATCGCGCATATAACGTGGATTATTTTAATGATTTTTTAACCATAATTGAATCGCGCTTTTTAAATTCAGTGAAATTTATTTTAATTGTTATTTTAACCTTTTTTATTTAAAAGCTTTGATCGTTTTTTCGGGTTGAATACGAAATATTGCACCGTCCAAACTTTTTTACGGCGGGTCCGACTGGCTTGCGGGGTACAAATTTTCACTACAGTGCAGCTCCAAGTGGCGAGCAGTGACGTTAAATGTGCTGCAATTAATATTTTCATTTTTGAATGCTAATCGGACTTGACATATGGCGTTGAGGCACTTGTGGCCTATACTATTTTGTTTTTTTGATTTTACATCTGTGACGATAGAAAATATACGCTCAGCCTCTGCATTAGAATGGGGAAGAGATAAAACGATTGATACTACTTCTTCTAAAATGGGGAACATTTTTTCGTCCGTTACACACTTCTGTTGAAAAACTTCTTTCCAAAATAAATCTACTTCAAGAGTTAGAAGCATCTGCTTGTGGTTCTCATCGAAAGCAGCGACCATCTGAATCCATTCGCGCGCTAATTTTACAAGGTTAAACGTCCCGAAACGCTGAGCGACGATGCATAAATCGATAAGATTATCTTGATTTTTTGGATCAAGCGCAACAGTCGGGGCCAAAAATCGCAAATTATCCAAAAAGGAAGACTTTAGGGGAAGCCGACGCACCATTTCGTTAGTAGCCGTAACGTAAAACCGCAACCAAGTTTCACGTATTTCAATCGCATCCCAGTGAACACAATTATGTAAAACTGATATCAGAATAACGTCATGCCAGGTCATGATTTACGTAAGATGTGAGTCATATATGAGTCACATATGACTCACAATTTCCCACTTCCTGACGTAAGATTTTTACGTAAGATAGATGACGTAAATATGACCTCTGATTGACATCATTATGACTTAACTGGCGTCAGAATGACATAACTCTGATGTCATAGGAAAGTAATGATGCTACCGGATGCTTACAAAAATATGACGTCCAGCTGACTTACTTGTCATTTAGTTGACGTCACATACGACATAAATTTGAGGTAATATATTGATGTAAAGTTCGGTCCAAACGCTTACATAACTGTGACGTCTTGATGGCATGATTATAAAATACCTGAAGTTTTGATGACATAACTCTGATGTCATGGTGATGAGAAAAATTATTAAATGGTTACAATAATGTGATATTTAACTGACATAAGAAATAATTCAAATCATTAGAAAAATTACTTACAATTCGTAGTTGGAAAATTATGAATTAAAAAATTAAACTTTCTGTTTATTACGAAATGAAAAAAAAATTTAAATAATTTGAATTTGATTCGCTATTTGTAAAACCCTGTGACTCTAAAGAATTAAATATTTATTTAGTAAAAAAGCGTATTTATCCAGAATTGATAACCAATTGTGAATAGTGTTTGTTTTGTTACTGTACCTTTATTACAGTACAATAATTAATTTTGCAATTGGTATATACATTTGATTTATAATAACCCTGATCTGTTTAATGTTAAAAATATATTTAATGTTCGCATTCAAGGAGAATTCGCGGTATAAGTGAAATTTAGACACAAAATATAAAAGTAAAAATTAAGAACGTCATACCCGAAATTTTACTAATCGATTATTAAATCAATACATAATACAACTAATACATAAATAAGGGCATTGTGTATTTTCATACAGTCGTGACATTAATATTATGTCAGTTGTATATAAGAGAATGACCCGAAGCTGATGCTTGAGTATGACGTTCACCGTACATCAATTTTACGTAAAAATATGAGCTGTTTCTTACGTAAGCAAATGACGGTATTATGATACCACTTTGACATCAGAATATGACTTGTAATTTATGTAAATTTATGATTTATTTCTTACGTAAATAGTATATAAATTAATGACTTTGATGTGACGTCACAGTATGATAGGGATAGGATATAATATTTACGTAATATTTGAGTCACAATTATGACGTCATATAAAAGTCAAATTTTAGTTCAGTACTATGTCATAATGATATCATACTATATGACATCACATCAAAGTCATTCATAAAGTCATTTTTATGTCATATCTATGTAAAAATTCTATGACCTCTGTGTGACCTATCTATGACGTCATATGGAGGTCACGTGTTCACTGGGACCGGACTCCGATACTCTGGACAAAGCTATTGTGCAGTCCGGACCAAGATCAACTTGGTCGAGAGGGACGAAGTTCCGCCGATCAACGATGCTCGAGTTGCCCAGCGCAAGATCGGGCAGAACCTCGCGGTGCAAAAAATGTTCTCCAATCTGTCCGATGAGGAGCCTACTGCTTTCTGCCAGTTTATGTATCAAATTTTTTCTTGATTGGAAAAGGATATTGAACTGATTGAAAAACTTTAGCGAATATTTCAGGAACAAAAAGTAAAGTTTAATCTTCTCGTTGCAAATGCAATCTAGAATTTTTTCTGCTGATTTTAACCGGTCTTCTGTAACGGCAAGTGCAAAATACATTTTTAACGCATCCCAGTTCTCGAGTAATCGGACAACGCATCTTTCCCTCGAAAGCCATCTTGTGTCCGATAACTTGAGAATCTTGTGCGTTTCCAAATCCAAAAGTTCTTGAAACTCTCGAAGTGTTGCATTGCGTTTCGAACTGCCGGACACGTATGATGCGATAAGTCTAATTAAATCCTCGCAGTAGCGAGGCAAAATAGCGCAAGCCTTGCTGGCTATCAATGCGGCTGAATCGCAAATGCAATTTAATAAAACGAGACCAGGCGCGTCCGACTCTAAGCGAGTCATAAATGAATTATGTATCCCCGTCATAACCGATGCATTGTCGGAAGCCATGCCGACAATATTTGTTATGGGGACCCCTTTCGACTCGAGGCAAGATTTGAAAGTTGCGTAAACAGATTCAGCCGAGCAATCTCTAGCGTCTAACAATACTAATTCGAGAAGGGCTGTTGTTACCATTTTGGTATCAGGACATACAAATTGGACCACAACGCACAATGATTTATTATCAGTTATGTCGGTGCTCTCATCGACGAGCACCGAGAACTTTTAGACTTTAAGAATTTCGATTAGCTCCTCTAATTCATATTTTCCGATGCAATTAGTGATTGGATTCGTACACTTGGTCCGGCCGAGCGTAACGTCTTGCAAAATCGAAGAGTCTTTAAATATTTTCTTGAGCAGTGGCACTAAATGATCGACCGTCTGAATAGCCACATTGTGCTCTGCGAAAAATGCTGACAATATAATTTCTGCTGATTTTACATCGTTTTTATGACTGTTATTGGCATCAGTAGCAGACTCGAGATGGGCAGATATCGCGGCTTTTTGTGCGAAGATCTCGCTGCATGTTTTCGACAATCCGTCTTGCATCCCCTACAGCACGAAAGATTCCAGGAACGTTGTAGCTACATCGCATGGCAAGATTGCAATGTTGCTCGAAATATTCCCAGAACATTACTAAAATGTCTCTATGTCCGCGCTTCAGAACATTACAGCAATGTTGCACAACGATGCAGAAATATTACTTGCAGCGTTATCGCGATATACCAGCAGCATTGTGTTAAAGTTGTAGCAAGTTATCGCCAGTTACTTGCTACGTTGATGCAATGCTGCACAGCATTGATCCAATATTCCAGCGACGTCGTACAAGCTTCTAAAAGTTGATCATATTAAAAAAAGGGATGATTATAGTCTGCCTCGGAACAGTCTTCCCCGGAACAGTCTGCATCGGTATTGTTGGGCAGACTAGTCTGACGTGTTTCAAGTCTGCCTAACGATGCCGAGGCAGACTGTTCCGACGAAGACTGTTCCGAGGCAGACTGTAGCCATCCTTTGAAATTATGATATGTCAAAGGATTTAACACGAGCAATTGATTAAAAATATATATATATATTTATTTTTCATAATAAACGCGTAACAAAGTTTTATTCAGCGGCATCGTCGGTAGCATCTGAGTAGTTATCGACGTTATCGTTATCATTACGTTGTAATTCTCGGCTTTGTTGACGGATGCGGCGTGTTTTGGGTTGCGCAAACCATTTCGATGTAACGTTTTTTATACTTGCGTCTGTGCAGTGGGGTGCACACATGATATGTTCGGCTTCTGAAATGATATAAAATAAAAAATGTTATACGATCACGGAAAAATTGTAGCAAACGATTATCTTATGAAACGAAATTACTAACTTATTATTAGTTTGGCCGTCCGCGATAACTTGAAGGCTTTTTTTTCTTTTGTCCGTCCCAGCTGAAGAGTTCGGCAAGCGGGTCCGTCCACAACTTTTTCATCGTGGACTAATGAAACATTTTTTTATTATACCATAGAGTATTTATTCTTTATTTATTTTATTTAGATTGCCTCAAACTTACCTGTCTTTCCAAAGATCCGTTTTACATTCAGTTTTATCCAATGATCGGGCTCATTTGTGGGTTGCAGTTGACGATGGATAGCTCTATCAATTGACCATTTTGAGGTTAGGAACTTCGGCCACCAGCTTTTCCCCGCATCTTCATCGAGCCACAGGTTCGGAACAATTTGTAAACCATCGTCGGATTCGACGATGGCAAACTTCTTCTCCGTTGGCATTCCGTTTCAGAGATACAACACGTTAATTCCATTTTTTTCGAACCACTTCACACGCCAAACGTATTGCGCACGATCGTTGAACGGGCATGAACAGGCAGTGAAGGGGAGAGCGGAGGAGAGTTGCCAGGAGAAGAGTGATGGACAAAGAAGATGGACGACGCTGGCAATTCAGCCGCGGCCAATCGCGTTATTCGACGACCCAACCTCTCTTTCCGTCGCGGGGGTGAATACGAATGTAGCATCCGCATAACGAAATTACGGATTACACCTCTGAATTATGTTTTTTCAAAAAATTTGACAATTAATCGACACGACATAATAAAACCCTAGTGCTATTTTCAACTAAGCTAATAATGAAAGCATACACAATGAAATAGAAGTAAGGATCTCGTTGTTTGACATTAATTGAACATTAATCTCGACAGTTTTTTCATTCATATCCTATTCGTGTTCTGCCGCGCAGACGGGGCAACATGGCCCACAAACCCCCATGGCCTATATCTCAGGTAAAAAAAAATGTGCAAATTGAAACGCTCAACAAAAGCGACATTTTTCGACATACTACTACGACATTAATTGGTATGAGAAGCAATAAAATTAAATATTTTGAATTCTAAGTCTATGTGATATCATTTTACCTGGATTGATCGTAATCAGCGCACGTTATACAGGGTGTTCCATTTTTATTTATACTTTCGGTTTTTATGAAAAATAAAGGTCCAATTGAAATATAATTCGAGTGAAGCTTATAGGATTTGGAGGGGGACATCCGAAAACAAAAAAAAATTGTTGAAAATTCTAAAATTGTGGCACTATGGTGCACAACGTGTGTTTTTGAAATAGAAACCATACTTTGAAAAAAATGTCGCTACAACGCTGTTGCAATGTTGCAGTGCAACATTACAATATTTGAAATTAGAAATGTCGATGCAGCGTTGATGGAATATTTTACTGCAACTGCAATCTAAAAACATCGCTGCAATGCTGATGCAATAATTTGTGCTGTAGGGGATGTTACGATTAATTCTTTCTGACAAAATGAACAAAACCCTTTATTGGGATTACCTGCGACTGTCTGCAGCCAGCCGGAAAACTCAGGCAGCCGCAACCAAGAATCGTTTAACATTCTAATCTTTTGACGTTTTGGCGGCCGGGCTCCTCGAACATGGTCTCGATGATGTGAAGCACCCCGATCGGTCGGATCCATCGTCCCTTTCACCGCGAGTCACTAATTAATCAATAATACCGGATTCAACCCGGTTGACAACGATCAAAGCTTCGCGTTTTACGTGTTCCCGCGCGAACCGAACTTAACGAATAACAACAAGGCACTGCGCGCCGTTCGCATCGCATGCTTTACCCTGTGAAATTACATACACATGACGTATGTTTGCTACATATATAGACACACGAACGCATGACGAAGGAAGGAACGCCGTATGGACGAAAGAGACAATGTATCTTTGCAGCTGACTATCATTGTTGGCAGTTATGTTCGCTTGCTTTGGTCGCTATTATTAATTTTTTGGGATTTGGTGCTTTAGCGACGTACGACCTTGTATTTGTTTTACATATACATTATTTCTTGTTGTGGCATTTTTTTTGTATTGTTCATGAAGAGTTCCATAAACTATAGGCATCGGTCCGGGCCACCCCCGCCCCTCAGATTCTTTTAAAATTTTTTTGGGATGTAGACCTTGATGACCTGTATGTGCCTGAATTTTTTCAGATTTTCCTTCATTATTTCGGCTGTAGTAATTAAGGACATTTCGTGACATTTCGGGTTTTTTTTTCAATTTAATTTCATAGTATTGTATCGCAAAATTATAATTACACTTAAAATGCATCTCTATGTGAAATTTTTTCAACTTTCTGAAAAAAATATTGATTCTTATCTTGGACTAACACAAAGCTCTCAAAATCGAGCTTTAATAATAAAAAGCTTTCTTTCGGCCATTGCGCATGGCCGAAATTTTTTTTCAATATTTTTTTCGGAAAGCTGAGAAAAATTTACTAATCAAACGTCAAATTCACGTTGGGATCTCTGTACAAACTGCTAGAATCGATGAAAGTTCAAAAATTCAATGATAAACGAAATTTTATTTTCTCCATTCAAAATGTATAAATTCTTCTTCAATCCTCATGAGCTATCGATCATTCGAGGATTTTGTCTTTTACATAGAAATGCAATGTCTTGACTACTCCCAATATCCTGCAGAGAAAGAAAGTTATACGATTATTTATGAAATGAAACTGAAAATAGGCCTTAACATTTCTTGAAAATATTCCTTTAATTGCAAAATAGTTTTCATTCGTCTTCAAAAACTATTTTGCAATTAAAGGAATATTTTCAAGAAATGTTACGGCCTATTTTTAATTTCATTGTATTGTAACACCGGTTTTTACCCGGGTACCTTCACCGCTCCTGCGCTGCGCGGTTGGGCGCCAGCCGCTCCAAGACGGCCCTGAAATTATTCCCCGGGGTGAACCGGGGCCGACTAAAGTTTTGCGACAGCGCGGAGCGATGCGGAACTCAACGGTAGCTCAGCCCTACACGGGTAGAGCGGCGTAGGCCAATACGGTCCAATGATAACGACAGCAGCAAAATGATAGAAATTAATTTATTTCGCGGTCGGATAATCGTCCAACCACGTGTATCAGGAGTTTTCGAGCGACCAAATCACAATAAATTTTAACGGGCACGGGCTTCGCCCGGCCAAAGACCAGACAGCAAATGTTCGTGAAACCTCGGTCGTTCGTGGTATAATTCGCAATTAATGCCGACAGTATGACAAATCTTTACAATATCTCGAGAAGACAATATGACATACACGAAACATAGAGCCAACAATTTACTGACTCGATTTTCTTGACAGAATAACTGATCGACAAAATTACAACACTCTTTAATACCCTAGCCTATTCACACTCCGTTCATTCACTCTAACCAACAAAAATCACAGTATAAATTTAATACCACACGCTGCTTCAATAACTGACTATTTTTCTCATCAAGTCTTCATTACAGCCCTATCTAACTCACTATTAATCGATCTAACCATTCTCTCTACTCATCGCACACGCAACAGCTAACCTAACTTTCGCTCTGGAGTGGGCCCTTCTCGTCCGCACACTCACCTTCGACAGCACGCAAAAAGGCGTATGATAACTGAATTTACGTAAGCTGAATGATAGCCGACGGAGTATTTACTCCGAGACTTTTGATAACTTGGCACGAATGATAGCTAACTTCAACTCTGAATCGATTTGCTTGGCGTAAGCACGGGCTACTTTACTCACGACACACCGGACCTGGTCTCGCTGATGTCCGCTTCCTTTTCGGGAGGTATGATGTGGTAGTTCGCTGTGGTGGTCCACCACCGACGAAAGCTGGACGAGAAGAGAGCGACTCGAGGCTCGCCGTGCGGGGCCTCGTCTGAGTGATCCCCACCCCAAGTCGCTGGCTCGGCCGAGACGTGCTCGCTCTCTCGGCAACGCTGAACGTTGGCTCGCTTCACAAATCCGCCACCGCTTCATAAGGTAAAATATCGACAACACTGGTTTACTCGGGATCCCGATCTCGTCCTTATCGACGGACGACTATGGATCCCGCAGTTGGGCGACAGCGTGGTAAATGCCCCTCAGGTGCTTGTAGACAGCAATTAGATCTCGCCTCCGCCTGCGGTGTTAGACACCCGGCCCATGCTGCGTCCCCGCGATACAGCAGCGGAGAGTCGACAGCATCCTGTCCTCGAGACTCCACCCGGGGTCGGTGGAGCGGAGGGTATCAGGGGCAGCTCCGAGATGTTTAATCCTCCCATCTGAACCGGGTAACGGGCCTTACGGCAAGCCCCGATACCCGGGCGGCACGAGGCAGATGCGTGGACCCTCAATTTTGGCCCACCGCAGCTCCTGGCTCAAGGTTCGGATCTTCAGGGCGGGGGAATGCTCCGTCCTTGGATCCGACCGCTGATGGCATTCCCTCCATCAGACGGTAAGGCATTCTGCACACCGATCCCGGTCGCCTCACTTCCGGGGGGCTATGTCATTCCTTGACGGGAGAAAGGAACGACGTATGACAGCGGCTGTGGAACGAAACCTCTCGAATCTCCGATGTATGCGATGACTCAGATCAGGTGTGCGTGAAATACAAAAATTAACGCCAAAATATAACAACTATTTTAACTAATAATCGGTTCTGAATAAATTTCTTTAATATTTCTAAGGCTGCCGAAGGGAGGGTCGGCGGTGGACAGCTCACGGCGTGGGTTTGAGAGCGCTAAAGCGCAGTAACGGGGTGCCTCGAAAAGCACCACGTTACAGTATAAATAATCGTATAACTTTCTTTCTCTGCAGGATATTGGGAGGAGTCAAGACATTGCATTTCTATGTAAAAGACAAAAATCTCAAATGATCGATAGCTCATGAGGATTGGAAAAAAATGTATACATTTTGAGTGGAAAAAATAAAATTTGGTTTATCATTAAGTTTTTGAACTTTCATCGATTCTAGCAGTTTTTACAGAGATCCCGACGTGAATGTGACGTATTTTGTACGAAATTTTCTCAGCTTTCCGAAAAAAATATTAAAAGAAAATTTCAGACATGAGCAATGACCGAAAAATAGCTTTTTATTATTAAAGCTCGAACTTGACAGCTTTGTGTTAGTCTAAACTGAGAATCAATCTTTTTTTCAGAAAGTTGAGACAATTTCACATCGAAATGCATTTTAGGTGTAATTTTAATTTTGCGATACAATATTATGAAATTAAATTGACAAAAAAAAACGGAAATATTACGAAATGCCCTCAATTACTACAGCCGAAATAATGGAGGAAAAAATCTGAACAAATTCGGGCACATATGGGTCATCGAAAACTACATCCCAAAAAAATTTTGAAAGATTCCGAGGCGGGGTGGCCCAGACCGATGCCTATAGTTTATGGAACTCTTCATATATAATCAATGTGTAAAAATTATAATAACAGAAAAAGAGGTTCTGAAGAGGCCCTAAATCGAGGGGGTGAAACGTTAAAATAAAGGGGAAAAAATATACAAGGTCGTATGTCGCCAAAGCACCAAATCCCAAAAAAAAATCATTATTATCATTCTCATTTGTTTCTTCCATTCGAACCGATGATCCGTCGAAAAGTCTCAAAAGAAAAAGACGAATTAAGCGGGTCATGGCAATTCGGTGGCGCATAATCGGAATAACGCTATTGGCTGCGCCATGATGTATGATGATACAGTGTAGCTGCTGCAAGCCGCGTGAGGTCGCGTCGGTAGCGGCGGATTTGGTCTGTGGCGGGGGCATCAGAAAACGGACACGGGCGGACAAATCCGCTTAATCTGGCAGCTCTGATGCGAGGTAAGATAAGTAATTGTGACCTATTATTTAACTGTTTTTTCAAAAAATCACAGCAAACTTTTTTTTCACGTTACAGGTTTCCGCAATGTTTGCACAGCATTTAAAAAACCTTAAATTGACACCAAAATGAATTTCGTTACGAAGGAAATGAGACGTCAGAATTGAAAATCCGTTGAGTTCATCGGTCGAAGTATTGTGACAAGTAACAAATGTTGTAATTGATATCACTGTGTTTAGATGCTCGATATGGCTCAAAAAAAATGTGCAACTAATAAAGCCCACTTATAAAAATGATCGAGTGAATTATGCATGATTTGTCTGTAAAAAGTAAGAAATGAAATTATTAAAAAATTTTTTTTAACTCCCGGCTGAAAAAAACTCGAGCGCAAAAAACAAAAAATAACGCAAAAGTACTTGTCTTAAAAAGGGAATGAAAAAAAAAAAATTTTTAAAAGGATGAAATAATAATGAATAGAATAGTAGTTTACCAGTAGTTCGAATTATGACTGTTCAATATTATGAATTCGATATTTAGATTAGTGGTAATTTTTATTACACTATTATCTCCAATTCTGCCGGGAGACGCATATGATCGTTCAGAAAAATTAATCGTTTTCCGGCTGAATTGAGGATAATAGTGTAATTAAAATTACCACGAATCAAAATATCGAATTCATAATATTGAACAGTCATAATCCAAACTACTGGTAAACTACTATTATATTTAACATTATTTCATCCTTTTAAACTTATTGATTTCTTTCATCCTTTTTCTAAGACAAGTACTTTTGCGTTATATTTTTTTTTTTGCGCTGGAGTGTTTTTTCAGCCGGGAGTTTTTAAACATTTTTTAGATTATTTTATTCGTTTTATCGAGTTTTAAATCACAACGGAGCTCCTCACAATTGCGTATCTGTATCCGATTTCATTTTCTAGCAGGCTGTATCCTATAGATGGATATTAGGGCGGCTTGAAAAGAAACTTTTTTTTTTTCTTCAACCAAAATACACCCACGCCGAAGTATCTTCCATAAAGAGAATTGTGTCCAAAGATCAGCCCGATCGGAATATTTTTAGGGGTACCGCAAGATTTTTCTAGTTTTCCCATTTGATTAACATGGGAAAGGCGTCAAGTTCCCAATCAAGAAAACGTAGCTCCGCTAATTTTATAGGTACATTGATCTGGTTAGTTTTATTTGAAAAAACTTGAAAAACTGCTTAAAATGACGTGCGGACCTTTGTGATCCAATTGCAACTCCCGTCAATAATTTTATTTTTCCATAAATATGTTGTTCTTTTCCGGTACAGACATACCAAGTGTCGCATTTTATTTATACTTCAGATTTCCACGAAAAAAAAGTCCAATCGGATAGAAGTTCAATTAGGGTTTAAAGGAGGACATCCGAAAAAATAAATTTTCCAAAAA